>BQNB010094014.1:0-26221 GCA_026074375.1 Tanacetum coccineum | reverse complement strand
CCTGTTTAACGACTTCCATAACATCATTTCATTGATATTCATTCATTTTTAACAGTGATTGTGTGTGTTTCAGGTAAATCAACATTTTCCGGGGAAGTTTGTGGTGGTTCCGGCGAGGTTGTTGTATTTCCGATGATTGTTGTTGTTTTTTTTGGTGGTTTACAGTGTTGGAATTAAGCGGCGATGGTTGTTACGTTTTTTGGCGAGGGTTGTGGTGTTTTCGACAAGGTTTTTTGTGTTTCCGGCGAGGGTGGTTGTGATTCCGGCGGAGAGGATGAAGGTACAGTTGTGTGTGTGTTTTTTCAAGGGAGAGAAATAAATAATTAAATGAGAGGTGGGTGGTTATTTTTAGAGTTTTATATATTTTGTACGGTTTAATTATAGCCATTGGATGAAGATTAGATCAAGGGTCATGATCACTTGTTTTGTTCTTTGATTGGGATGTGTTCTTTGTAGATCTCGACTCTTCTATAAGAAAAACGATTTTTATCGCATATTAACACGTTTTTCCACTTCTCATCTCACATCAAGCCTTAAGACGACGCCTTGGTCTATTGCGCAGCGTGGAGTTCACGCCTCGCGCCTTTGCGAGGCCTTTGCGGCGTCATGGCGTGCCTTTTAGAACCATGATACCAATGTAATTATTACTTTGGTACATTTAATGATATTTTGCATTAGAATAAGCTTTTTTCTGAAAAAGAAAAATCTTTAATGAAAAGCTATTACATTGGATGCCGCTCTAAAATCATGGGCGCACGTACAGTTCTCAATAGTTTTACTAAAATTTGATGGATGCTTGTCACTTATTGTAAATTTTGTTTAAAAATCTTATTTTTTTCGAAATAATATTTAGTGAAGATATGTTAAATCTTCTATTATAGGAATTGATAGATATTATTTGAAAATATGTCAATTCCTATAATAGAAGATTTGACATATCTTCAGTCAATAAATAAACCTGGCTCCGAAGTTTTATGTCACTCGAATACATGCCTTTTGTGGTTTACTACAATGTCAAACGAAATACATATCTTGTTGGTTTATTTATTAGTTTAATGAAATCGTATATCTTAATTCATTTTTAATTCTTTTATCTCGTAAAAAATAAAGTCTTGGGTCCGTCTGCTTAAAATGGATTTAAAAACATGTTATTAAAAAACAATATCCTTTCTCAATAACTTTTGTTTTTCAAACGATAACTTTATCTCGTATATAATGCAAAAAAATCTATCCTCACATATTATAGATTTACAACATTGTGATATAAACAAGGTTATAAATAGCGTGAAGCGTGGCGTGGCGGCATAGCCAAGCCTCAAGCTTTAGCGTGAGGCGTTGCGTCATAGCGTTTTTAAGGCGTGACTCAAGGCGGCAAAAAATATTTATAGAGTGGTCAATATTAGTTAGCTACTAGGCTTAAAATTGAGTTATGGAGTTACTAAGCCCGAATCCCATACAACCCAAATCATAAATACTTGTAAATAAGCTCAAATCCATGAAAACTTTTAAAAGCTTCAAAAAAGGCGCGCTATAGCGCGCTTTATCACGCCTTATCGCGCTTTATTGCACGCTACGCCTAGAGACGACGCCTTGACCTATTTCGTAACGTGGAGGCCCGGTCTCGCGCTATGGCGCTGCTATAGCGTCGCTATAGCACGCTTTTTAGAACCCTGTTTAGAAAACGCTCTCACACATGAATATGAAGTAGACACAAGCTCTTTGATCCTTTTATCAATGAAGTTTTTCTTATAAGTGCTCAATATGTCTTTTGCGCTTAAAAAGTCAAGAAACTACAAAACGTTTCTCTGAGATTAATCTCAGCCCCCCCCCCCCTAAAAGGGGGGGGTTTCGTAGACTGCTTATACGTTTAGCCTTGTTAGATGTATCAATCGTGATTTGAAATATTTAGCGTCGTTAGTGGAGTTATGCTTAGGCTTAATATTAATTGTGGCAGTAGTGTCGATTCTTTTTTTTTTTGAACGACGATTTTATTGAAAGCTAGCAAGAAGCTAGAAAATTACAAAGGAGATTGGGATTTTGCATCCAAATATTCCAATCAATCTTGGATTTACAACGACTAGAGATCCAAAGAAAAGACATTTGAACTATATCATCGAAAATAAAATCCCTTCTAGGATGCTTGGAACCGAACAAAGTTTGGTTTCTGAAACGCCATAAAATCCACCAAGCAACGTAACAAACACCTTCAAATATCACCTTTCTGTGATTAGAAAGACGAGAAGAAGATAACCAAAACAGCCACTCCGCATATGAAGAGATGTCAGAGTTGTCGAGATCCCACCATCTACAAACCTTGAACATGACTTGGCGAGATAAAGCACATGAGAAAAAAATATGCGATGAGGATTCCACAAATTCATTACATGAAGGACAAAGAATCGTTGGAATTTCCAAACCACGAGCAGAAAGATTGGCACGAGTTGGTAATTTATCCAAACTAATCTTCCAAGCTAAAATGTTAATCTTGATAGTCGATTCTACTGTATGTCTTGTTATTTCATGGTATCGTGCGGTCCAATACATATTTTTCGCAACTTTTAACTTACTTGACATGTTAAACTCATTGTAGTTGTATTTGTTTAAACCTTTGTGTATGAATAAACTTGTTTCACACACTAGTAAAAGCTAATCTCGGGTAACAACAAATGAGCTAAATCAACCCACATATGCTGAATCGAGATTAAATTGCCCCATCCGTGTTTGTTTATGTAACATTTTAATGTTTAAACTTTAATTAGTCATCACATACGTTTCTAAGCGAAATTCTTGATGGCCCCGTTATTCTAAGCGAAATCATTGAGTGGTATAAAAAACGAAAAAAGAAGCTCCTCATTTTTTAAGTGGACTTTGAAAAGGCTTTTGATTCCATAAGCTGGAATTACTTGATTCACATTCTCGACAGTTTTGGATTTGGTAATAAATGGTGCTCTTGGATTAAAGCTTGTCTCAATTCTTTGAGAGCTTCTATTCTTATTAATGATAGCCCTACGTTTGAGTTTTCCATTAAGCGTGGTCTTAGGCAAGGAGATCCTCTATCTCCTTTCCTTTTCATCTTGGTTATGGAAGGTCTCCATAATGCTTTTGAGGAAGCAGTGGGAAATGGTTTGATTACTGGTGTTAATATTAAGAATTCTACTATCAATGTTTCCCATCTTTTCTATGCAGATGATGTGATCATTACTACGGATTGGAATGCTAAAGACATGGATAATATCATTCGTGTTCTCCATGTTTTCTATCTAGCCTCGGGTCTCAAGATTAATATTCACAAGTCTAATATTTATGGTATTGGGGTTAATAAAGATGAAGTTTTAAGTATGGCTAGCAATGCTGGTTGTATTGCAGGTGATATCCCTTTCAATTACCTTGGTCTCCCCATTGGTTCCAATATGAAGTCTATTGCTAGCTGGAAGACGCTTGTTGATCGTTTTCATATGAGGCTTTCCTCTTGGAAAGCTAATCTTCTGTCGATTGGGGGTCGTCTGACTCTTATCAAGTCTGTGCTTGGTAGTCTTGGTATCTACTATCTATCGATTTTCAGAGCACCCGAATCGGTCCTTCAAGACCTGGAAAGAATTCGGGCTAATTTTTTTTGGGGTGGTAATAAAGATAAAAACAAAATGGCTTGGGTCAAATGGCCAATTATTCTTAATTCTTTCGATAAAGGAGGGTTAAACATTGGCAGTCTTAAAGCTTTCAACCTTGCTCTTCTTCAAAAATGGCGTTGGAGGTTGCTTTCTTCCCCAAACGCCCTTTGGGTTCAGGTCATCAAAGCTTATCATGGTCAAGAAGGAGGTTTCGATACAAATGGTTGTAGCTTCAAGGGCATTTGGGCTAACATTGTTGGAACCTCCAATTTTCTCCACTCGAAAGGTATTATCTTATCTAACACTTTTCGTTTTAAAGCAGGTTGTGGCACTCGTATTCGATTTTGGAAAGATATTTGGGTAGGCGAGACTCCTCTTTTTACAAGGTACAATCGGCTCTATCATCTTGATCAAGACAAAGATTGTCTTATCATTGACCGTATTAATAATGGGCAATGGTCTTGGAATTGGTCTCGGACCAATCTTGGTGTTAGAAATCTTGCCTATTTATGTGACATGTTAAATGAGATCGGTCAACTAAATATTGATGTCAATGAAGATACTTGTACTTGGAGTCTTGGTCCTAATGGTACTTTTACCGTTAAGGATGCTCGTTATAGGATTGACCAAAATATCCTTCCCACTCTTGCTCATGCTACTACTTGGGATAAATCTATCCCCCGGAAGGTCAATGTGTTTATGTGGAGGCTTTCCTTGGACCGACTCCCTCATAGATTGAATCTCTCTTCGCGTGGTATGGATATTCCGGCCATCTCTTGTCCTTCTTGCAATGCCAATGTTGAATCTGCTAATCATGTTTTCTTCGAATACGACATTGCTACCGATATGTAGAAGCTCGTTTTTGGATGGTGTGATATTCCTCTTTTTCAAGATTCTTCTTGGGATTCTTTCAATGATTGGATCATCTCTTGGCATGCTTCTAAAGAGAAAAAACACAGGTTCTATGTTATTACTACTTCGGTTCTTTGGTGGCTTTGGAGATACCGAAATAGCATCACGTTTAACTCTCAACCGTTGAGGAAAAGTGATCTATTCGATAATGTTCGTTTCTCTTCATTTTCGTGGCTTCACAATAGGGACCATATGAAGTTATCTTGGAATGACTGGCTTATTATCCCCTTTCGATCACGCGTAATGGCAATGGTTAGAGCTGCTTTTGGTTTTTTCCTGAAGATGGCGTTCAAGTTCGCTGGATTGGCGTACTTGTACGCGAAGGTTTTTTCGTTTGGCATCTTCATCGGTTTTGAGGATGGTTCTTCTTTTCATCCTTCTCTCGGGACTTGTTTGGGGTTTCATCAAAATCTATCCCGAAGTGAAAACCGGTGGCCCGGCCTCCGGGATGGGGGGTTTTTCTTTTGCCGAAGTGAAAACCGATCTGTCGGCCTTCGTGTCAAAAGTTTTTTCATCCCTTTTGATTCCCTCGCAGTTAAAGTCTCGGGATTTTACCATTTTTTGATGTTATGTAATTCTTTTTGTTGACTCTATTGTTCTCTAAGGAGGATCAAAACAAAAAATCTCCAAATCCGTTTTCATAACAAATTTTCCTGACCATTTTACGGCGTGTGATCTCTGGAATGTTTGCCTGGCTATAACTGGAGTATTACTTAGAATCATGTCACAATAATAAGAAAATGACTCAAAGAGACGTTTTGGAAAAATTTGTTATCATTCATTATTCATCAGTGTTTTTAACAAAGTGCCGGTTCCCAAAATTACATTTCAAAACATATGTTTAAATGATAAACAGGTGCTTGGACGTCATCAAGTCCATGCCATCCGTGCATAGTTTGCTTAATTACCTGTGATAATAAACTGCTAAAGGGGTCAAACACAACGGTTTTAAGTGAAATTTACAGGTTTGAATATGTAATAATATCGAATACATGTCATCGTTATTGGTAATAATTGCAACACATACAAATTATTCAGGAAGAAACAGTATTATTGCCCTAAGTCATGCAAACCAACATTAACATCCAAGTCATTTAACGATTAAAGAACAACTGTCTTAAGGAAAGGTAATTGTCCAAAGTTATCCTTTGTGCCTCAAATATTGTGCGTTTTGGTTTACCCCATGTACATGTACACCAACGAGAGTCGTCACCCCAATAGATATATCCACCAATATTCCGTTCACTCGCAATAGTTGTCTAATGGTTCATGATTAAGATTATGGATGTGAAGGGCCCAAAAATTAGGCAATAATATATCAGGATAGCATACGGTGTAAAACAATTGTATTCCATGGTTTATTTTATTATAAAATGTAATCTCCTCGCGAGATTTTAGAATACAGTGTAAGTGGGATATGAACTCACCTTATTAAGGTGTAATTGATTTGGAATTTTAATTCAAATGAGAGAGTAAACAGCCTGTCACGCTACCTGGTGGTAGATGCCAAGTCTTAGTTCGATTGTTGATATTACAAACTTTATTTCATAAAGTTTAACGGTCTTTGGTTTGATAACTTGTGAAAATATCGTATCACTGTTCGGGCTATCACAATCTAGAGGTCATGTAGTAAACGTTTGAGGAGTTGGTCACTTTTTTAATCGGATAATCTAAGCAATCTCGTCAAAACGTTATCTCCTCTAATGAACACCTCACAAGAAACTTCCCTAGTACGTGATAGTTGTAGATTAAAGATAAGGTTTTAAGTTCTTTTCTTCAAAGCTTGCGAATGATTAACTATGTTAAATATATAAACATATTATTTATAATGTTTCGTCGACGATTGATATATGACAAATGTGTCGGGGTTTTAATAAAATAAGTCTTATTATATTTAATATATTTTTATAATTAATTTAAAATATTAACATTTTATACCCTTGAGAATATGAAATTGACAAATTTATTATACCCTTGATATTTATATTTACAAAATTAACCCTTTAATTATATTTTTAAAACATTAAACCTTTAACTTTCAAGTATGACAAAACAACCCCTGAAGTTTAACTTTAGGATAATTACATTTTCAACCCCTCTAGTTATATGTTTTAAGAATTTACAATATATACCCCTTTGCATGAAAACATTTGCGAATTAAGCCTAAAAACCATAATCTTGATATTTTTTATTTAGATATCAATTTTGCAGGTTATAGCTTATTACTATAAGCTAAAATAAGTAACTTTTATGAGCTTATAGCTTATGAAAAGAACTTGTGAGCTTAAAAATAAAAAATGCGTTTGTTTGGTTTAAAATGATGAACCCAATGGGTTTAAGGCTTTAAGATTAGTTTTCAAGCTTATAGAAATGATAAATGAGCTTATTGAAATAGCTTATTATAACAGCTTATGGCTTATAGCTTGTTAGATACATAAAAAGAGCTTTTTAGGGTTTTTAGAGTGTGTTTGGTTTAGGAAAACCAAATGAGTAAGCTTTAGGGTTTAGGGGCTGATTTCATGAGATCATAAAGATGTATAGGAGCTGATGTATAATCTAAAACAATACAAGAGTTTATACAACAAGGTGAAGACTTACAAAATCTTGAATGGGTCGAAATTGATGAAATGGGTTGAACACTTTAAGTTATGAATCAAAGAATCCTTTCTTCTTAAATTTTGGCTTCTACTTAGCTTAAACCTTCTTTCTTATCTTCTATGGCATGGTTAGAATATGATTTTAAGGTAGTATGAAGTTTTGATGGTGAATTGAAAGTGTATGTATGTATGCGTGTATATATAGTGTAAAGAGAAGAGTATTGCCCAAGTTTACTTGGTGGTGGTGGACCAGTTAGTAGAATTGGTGGTCAAGTTGTTGTAGAGTAGTGACCAAGTAATAGCTAGGATGTAAGGAGGTGATTCATGGAGCTACTTGAGGTGCTTGAGGTGCTTGGTTTTTAGGTTAGAACTAGTTTTAGGTGTTTAGGGTTTTTGTCTAGGTTTAGGTTAGAATTAGGGTTTTGTTTCTTGGTTTAGAAGTTGTGTTTTAAGTGTTGTAACTTGTGTTAAAGTGGTGGTAAGAAATAAACATGATTTTGGAAGGAAAATGACCTAGTTTGAATTTTATGCATGTTTAACTTGTACTTTGAGCTTTAGGGAGTTGTACATTGGTTTTGGAGGGAATTAATATTCAAAAGTTATGCATTGTACACTTGTATACATGCCTTGCAAGCTTGAAAATTCACTTTATATGTAAGCATTTCATATAATTAGGGTGTTGATATAAACGTTAACGTTTGAAATCCGTTTTGTAATAACATTTTGAAAAGTACGTTAAATAGATAACGTATGATAAAATAGAGTTTAAAACATATTGCTTGACATATTATAACGTTTACTGGCTATAAACGTTGATGAAATTGGCATAGGCAGTTGGTGTAGCTCGTTTACTTAGGTTATGCAAAGTTACGTTGCATTAATAGGTAGAATAAGCAAATATGTTCCCGTAAAAATAGTTGTTCTTAATTTAATAAGTGATACTTACATTCGATGGACATTGCATCTAATTTTATAGATGTATATGTGTATAGAGTGAATTGTGGGTTGTTATAGTCTCCCAACCTTAAAAGAAATCTCGTCCCGAGATTTAGTTGGATGTCGGAGTGATGTTTGAAAATAGATGTAGATGCTTGGCACGAATTTGATCTTCGCGTTCCAACGTAAATTCGGGTCCTCTTTTAGAGTTTCATCTTACTTTGACTATAGGAATATGGCTTTGTCGTAGTTTTTTGACTTCACGATCCATAATTTCTATTGGTTCCTCCACAAAGTTGAGTTTATCATCGAGCCGAAGCTCTTTCATTGGAATAACGAGAGATTGATCAGATAGGCATTTCTTTAGATTAGAAACGTGGAATGTACTGTGGACACTACTGAGTTCTTCAGGAAGCTCAAGTGTGTATGCCACTGGGCCGACCCTTTTAAGGATCTTAAATGGTCTAATGTACCGGGGATTAAGCTTTCCTCGCTTTCCGAATCGAATGACACCTTTTCGAGGTGATACTTTCAACATAACACGATCTCCAACTTGGAATTCCAAAGGCTTTCGCCTTACATTGGCATAACTCCTTTGTCGATCTCTTGCAGCTTGCAAGCGTTGTCGAATTTATACAATCGTTTTGGTGGTTTCATGGATTATCTCTGGTCCCGGTGTGGAACATCTCCCGACTCTTCGGCCAGCTGACAGGTGATCTGCACTTTCGACCATAAAGTGCCTCGAATGGTGCTACCTTAATACTGGCATGGTAACTGTTATTGTAAGAAAATTCCACCAATTGTAAGTGTCTTTCCCATCCTTTTCCAAAATCTATAACACATGCTCGAAGCATGTCTTCGAGTGTTTAGATGGTTCTTTCACTTTGTCCATCAGTTTCGGGATGATATGCCGTACTCATGTCTAATTGAGTACCCAAAGCATTCTGCATTGACTGCCAGAATCTGGATGTGAAATGATGTCACGATCTGGTGTTATTAGATATCTGCACTCCATGACCGTGGAAACCTATTCTTCCTTTATATACAACCTTGTAAGGGTTTCCATACTATCTGTTGCTCTATTGGGGATAAAATGTGCTGATTTGGTAAGGCGGTCTATAATGACCTCCCTAATTTGTTCTTGTTCCGCTGACGTTTTGGGTGTTTTGTACGAGTCCAGCGTTATTCTTTTCCCATTTCATTGAGGAAATCTCTAGTTGTATCAGTAAGCCGGATGGATTCTGACATTCTGCTTTAACTCTAGAACATGTCAAACACTTGTCGACATATTCAGCGATGATTTCCTTCATGTTAGGCCACCAATAGAGTTTCTTTAGATCCTGATACATCTTGTCAGAACCTGGGTGGATGGAATACTTTGATTTATAGGATTCATGCATGATTAAATCTCTCAAATTACCAAAGAGTGGTAACCAACTTCGATTCTTGATACATCGGGTTCCATCAGGACGTACTTCAAATGCTTTGTCCATTCCTCGTAGGTTCTCAGCTTCGATGTTTTCTTCTTTGATTGCCTCAGTTTGTGCTTTGAGGATTTATGATGGTAATTTTGGGTGAAGGGTCATGACTAATGCCCTGACTCGAAGTTGTTTGATTCATTCTTTCCAGCTTAAGGCATCTGCTACAATATTTGCCTTTCCAGGATGATAGCGAATCTCACAATCGTAACCTGCGAGCAATTTTAACCAACGACGTTGTCTCATGTTCAACTTTTTCTGATCAACAATGCTGAAGACTTTTATGATTAGTGAACACAGTACACTTTGTGCCATACAGATAATGTCTTTAGATTTTAAGAGCGAACACAACTGCTCCTAATTCGAGGTCGTGTGTGGTATAATTCTCTTTATTAGGCTTAAGTTGTCGAGATGCATATGCAATAACTTTTTCTCTTCGCATTAGCATTGTTCCCAGATCTTGATGAGATGCATTACAGTAAACAACAAAATCATCGTTCCCTTCTAATAATGCTAAGATTGGAGCTTCACAAAGTTTTTGTTTTAGCAGTTGGAAAGCTGACTCTTGGTTTTCTCCTCAGATATACTTCTTGTTTTTCTGGGTTAATTCAGTCAAAGACTTTGCAATCTTCAAAAAACCTTCGATAAATCTCCGATAGTAGCCGGCGAGTCCCAAGAATTGGCGTACTTCTGTGGGTGTGGTAGGAGATGCCCAATTCTTAACTGCTTCAATCTTGGCGGGGTCAACGTAAATTCCTTGACTATTAATTACATGCCCGAGAAATTGCACGATACTAATCCAGAAATCACATTTGGAGAACTTGGCATATAATTTCTCCTTTTTGAGTAATTCCAAGATTATTCTCAGGTGATTTGTGTGTTCTTCTTTGTTACGGAAGTATATGAGAATATCATCAATGAATTACATTACAAAATTTATCTAAGTTTGGTTTACAACAGATTTATGTGCTCATAAAATACATAGAGGTGCGTTGTTTGCCAAACGGCATCACTTGGAATTCGTAGTGTCCGTACCTTGTTCTGAAAGCAGTCTTGGGAATATCTTCATCCCTGACTCTCAGTTGATGATAGCCTGGTTTTAAGTCAATCTTCGAGTAAACTCTCAAACCTTGAAGTTGATCAAATAAATCGTCGATCCTTGGTAATGGGTAACGATTCTTCACGGTGAGTTTATTCAGCTCCCGATAATTGATACACATTCTGAAAGATCCGTCTGTCTTTTTAACAAATAAGACAGGAGCTCCCCAGGGCAAAGTACTTGGTCGGATAAAACCTCGATCTACTAACTCTTGTAATTGGTCGGATAGTTCTTGCATTTCTGAAGGAGATAATCTATAGGGTGCTCGAGCTACTGGTACAGCTCCTGGAATTAAATCGATTTGAAATTCTACTTGGCGAACTGGAGGAAGGCCAGGTCGATCTTCGGGAAAAAATTTCGGAAATTCTCTAACTACTGGTATATCTTCCAATTGTTTCTCGGCTGACTTCTTTTCCATTACTTGGGCTACAAAAACTTGATATCCTCTGGATATATACTTTTCAGTTTTAATACAGGATATGAGGCTTAGTTGGGTTTTACTTTGATCACCTTGGATGATCAAAGTTTCACCGTCGATGGGGATGTGGACGACTTTCTCGTCACAGATAATTCTAGCATGATACTTGGATAACCAATCCATACCAATGATGACTTCAAAATTACCGAGTTTAATTGGTATGAGATCAATTTCGAAGGGTTGGTTTAGCAAGATCAAGGTGCAACCCTGGATAACGGTATAAGTGCCTACTAGGTTTCCATCGGCCATTTCAATGTCGTAAGTAGTATCTAGTGTAATTGGTAGGATATTAAGCTTAGAAGCAAGAGAAGATTTGGATACAACTATATTTCGGCTCCTGGGAATCAATTAATACTCTAGCTAGATGTGAGTTTAGAAGGAACGTACCCTTGGGGATACGTTTCAGGTCTTGCGTGAGCGTTCTTTTCCTCAGCAAAGTAGGTCTTCATGGTCTTTGTTGTTTGCCTTTCGGGCACTGGTTTATGTAATACCTTTTTTCTATACAGCTATTGACAAGTTACTGACACTGGTTGAGGTTTCTTCAGTGGTTGGCCTTTGTTTATGCAGTTCCGGTCAGAATGTCCACCTTGTTGCAAGTCTTACACCACTTTGACAGTGCAGGGTCTGTTGTGTTGCAGGGTTACATTTTCTTACACAGGGAAGCTTCCAGTGTATACCTATGTTTTGTTTTCAATTGAGGTGACAGCATAAGCCCTGACAGTTTCTTGTCTTCTATTCTGTTGTTGTTGGTGATCATTGTTGCGTTTTCTATTGTTGTTACGGTTATTCTGGTAGTTGTTGTTGTTGAAGGTTCTTCTATCATCAAATTTTTGTTTGTGATCATTGGTTCCTTGCATAGAATTGTTCTTTATTACTTGATCCATTAACCACTGGGTTATGGTAATGGCTTCCTCTAAAGTTTGAGGCTTTGAAGCAATAACATTCCCTTCAATACTTCTGGGTAATCCCTTGATGAAGACTTCCATGAGTTTCTCAGAATTTGCACCATAGTTGGGCATAAGACTGCCAATTCCTGGAATCTTCTAACATAAGTCTTGAGATCATTCCCTTTTATAGTCAAATTATAAAATTCATCTTCTATTTTCTTGATCTCGGTTCGGGGACAATACTTCTTTATTAAGAGATTTTTAAATTCGAACCAGGTGATCTTGTAAGCTTCCTCTATTCCAATAGGCTGGGCGAATGAATTCCACCAAGACAAAGCTTCTTCAGTTAGAGTACCAGTAGCAAATTTCACTTTGTAGTCCTCGGTATAGTTGCTACGGGAAAATACCAATTCAGTTAGTTCAAACCAACGAATGAGGCCAACAGCGCCTTCCGTACCTTTGAAATTGAAAGGTTGGCAACTCATAAACTCTTTATAGCTACATTTTCTTGCTACAGGAGTTTCCTCTTGTCCGGTGTTCCTATTGGTATTGTCAGCATTTGCCATGGTAGCAGCTTGTGCTTCTAGAGCTGCGGAAACACTATCAGCAACTAGTTTCCTGATGGCGACCTAAGTCATGGCTGGTGCTGTCAGATGTTGATGTTTCTCTTAGGATCCTTTATCATCAACATCTACAAGACAACACAGAATAGAAATTCATATAATGAATAGTCATATACAAGCCATTTGGTATCAAAATTAAAATTTCATTCCTAGTGACATTGAATTTATGATGACATATCATTTATGGAATTCTCATTTTGATACACATCTTTTGATATTACATAGTAGTTAATAACAGAAGAATTTTGGAATCGACACACTAACAAGCATTTAACTCATTAGGTTTCTCGGGTACTGGTTCACTTCTCAGTGGTTGTGGTATGATATCACGACCACTTAGATAACTCATTACGGATCATACCGTACATGAGTAATCATAATACAGGACATAGGATAGACAACCACGATAAACATAAATCGGTATCATAAAACAACGAGGTATAATGGAATCACCACTGTATTAAGTCATAAACAACTTGTCTACATATTTTACATAGTCAAAATTTGACAATTGTCATTATTTATACCATACATCCAGTGGTTGGATTCTAACAAAAGCTGTAAATGATAAGGATCTAGTCATATCTGGTGTTGGTGTTACCTCCATTGTGATTCTTGAGCATAATGGTCTTGTTCAGAAGATTCTTTCATATCTGATCGGTGTCGAACTTAGATATCGCTCTATGCGTATCTTAAGAGTAGAATCCTAGACTCGACAAAGAACAATCTCGTCGTCATGCCTTATTTGCTCTTTCTGAAATCCAAAAATCTGGGTACGAGCTTCTTGAAGTTCGGTTTCTAGTTGGTCAAAATCTCGCTGTATGATTACTCGACCATTACCAAGGACCTTTATCTTATATCCATTTGCTCAATGCCTCATAGAGTGAGCTCAGTCTAAGTGATTTCAAAATAGTCTCGATCTAGTCCACATAGACGTTCCAGATGCGTCTTATGAGAACTCTCTCCAATCTCAAATACCTAAGGTGGGGTAGAGAAATCAGTAGAGGAGGGTGATAGGAAACAGGCTTGTTTCTGAGGTGGCAAAATCTCTTCAGGAATAAAGAAATCTTAGGGATCAAACATTGGTGATGGTGGTAACACTGGAGATGGAGGTAAAATAGTTGGTGGAGCAATAGGAGCTCATGGTAGCGGAATAGGTGATTCATTACTAGTAGCATTATATGCTTGCATAACCTTCATATATGGATCATCGTGGAAAGGTAAGATGGCTAGCGAGGCCAAAAGATCCTTATTTAAATCATCTGAAGAGTCAGAAGGGGTGTTTCCTGGTGAGGCTAGGAGGAACTAGTCTGGTGATGCCAGGATATAGTCAGAGAGAGTGATAGAGTAAAAGCATCCCAACATCGTAATCAGATGGGACGAAATAGGGTAGATATATCAGAGAGAAGACATAATTTTGTAATCAACCCAGTAGGAAAAATAACATAAGTTTATTCATATAATAAGTTATGTATCTTTACATACTATTTTGGGAAATGGCATTGGCACGGTTACTTTCACCTTAGATGAAAAACTAGTTATTAGTAAGTTTTACCTTGTTCTCTATAACCGTGGGCTCTTGATACCAATCTGTAACACCCCCAATAAATTGGCATATTAGCACGGAAGCTAATCCGGGGTATTACTTCATGAATCATAGTCACAATAATAGAAAACGACTCAAAAGAGACATTTTTGAAAGATAAGTTATCATTCATTATTCATCAGAGTTTTTACAAAAAAGGTCCCAAAATACATTTTAAAACATAAAGTTGAATGATAATAGGTCTGGACGTCCTCATGTCCAATGCCACTCCGTGCCATAGATTGCTCAATTACCTGAGATAAACATGCTAAAATGGTCAACACAACGGTTGAGTGAAATTCACAGTGTTTGTAATGAAATGTTTGAATACAAGTCATCATAAGTGGTAATAATTGCAACGAATACAATTATCATGGAAAACAGTATTATTGTCCTAAGCTCATGCAACCAAACATTAACATCCGAAGTCAATTTAACGACTTGAAGGAACAACTGTCCTTAAGGAAATGGTAACTAACAAAGTTATCCTTGTTCTCAAATAAGTGGCGTTAGGTTACCCATGAACGGAACAACCAACGGGAGTCGTCACCCCCAATAGATTCCTATCCAGAAATTCACGTTCACGGGATCGCAAAGTACTAATGGTACAAGATTAAGAAATAAATTGGCATTCGAAGGCAAAGCCTAGGCAATAATAATCAAGATAGCATACGGTTGAAAACACTTGATTCAGGTTTTATAACCATAGCATGTATCTCCTCACGAGATTTAGAAAACATGTAAAGGTGGGACTATGAACTCAACTTATCAAGGTAGTTGATTGATTTGAAATTTAATTCAAATGAGAGTAAACAACCTCGTCACGCAACCTGGGGTAATATGCAAAGTCTTAGTTTGATTGTTAATATTACAAGACATAAATTTCAAAAGGTTAAAAACGGTTTTTTGTTTTGATTAACTTGTGAAATATCGTATCACTTCCGGGAAAAGCAATCAAAATCCAGAGGTCATTAGTAAAAACGTTTGAGGAGCTATGACACTTAAAACGTATATCCAGCAACTCATCAAAGCTCTACCCAAATATTTCCCCTCACATGAAACTCCCTAGTAACGTGATACGTTATATATTTAATGATAAGGTTTTATCTTTTTAAGTTTCTTTAAAAGCTCGCATATAAATTAATGTTAGAAAATTTTGAAATCATGAGTGTGTGTAAGCTAGTAGGTGACGTCTAGGAGACAAAAGAAACAAAGGGGACCAATTTGATCTTCCAATGAGATTGTAGGAGAGGACAAGTACTAACCAAGTGATAGGGTAAACATGTCTCCATGGTTTTTCAAAATTTAGAAAGAGAATCCTATGTGTGTGCTTGTGTGTATTCGGTTACAACAAGGCCAAGGGGGGGGACCAATTTGGTCTCCATAATTCTAGGAACATAGTGCTCTCATTTGATTTAATTTCAAAAGTTCCATGCACATGCATAAGTTACTAAACGTATCCGGAACACGCAACTAACGAAAATGAATAACGACTTCACGAAATTTTCTAAAATTTTAAATATCAATTAAAAACGTAAAAACATATCTACTGGCGAAAGACTACGATGATTGGATACACAAATCACTTCTGGTAATAATTCTCAGATAAACGCGAGACAACATCCCTGTTAAACGTAAAAATTAAATGAAATATTAAAAAATTTAAATTACTAAACGAAAACGGATAAAATATTGATCGGAAATTTTCGGGTAGTGACATCCTTTCCCCGTTAAAAGAGCTTTGTCCTCAAATCTTATGACATGACATTGAGTGCCGTTACAGATTTTGAAAACAGGGGAGAGTATTTCTTTGGAAATTGATCTTCACTATCCCAGGTGAACTCGGGATCCCTTCTCGAGTCCTAACAAACTTTGACGATAGGAATACGACTTTGCCTCAATTGTTTGGCTTTTGGTCCATAATCTCAACTGGTTCCTTGATGAAATGGAGCTTGTAGTTGACTTAAATCTCATTCAGCGGAAAGGCGAGTGTTTCGTTAGACCAACACTCCTTCAGGTTTAGCACATGCAACGTACTATGAAACTTGCTTACTTGTTGTGAAAGTTTGAGTCTAAAAGCAATGGTTCCTACTTTAGCTAGATTCTTAAAAGGTCTGATATATCTAGGGTTCAGCTTTCCCCGTTTGCTAAAATGTATCACTTATTTTTCAAGGCGATACTTTCAACATGGTCTTATCTCCAATTTAAAATTCTAAGGGTTTGCGTCTCGCGTTGGCATAATTCTTTTTGATGATCACAATTACCCAAATAGTGTCGTACTACTTGTTTTCTTTGGTAGTCTTGTGATAAAATCCATGGCCACACATTTTTTTTCTAATTTCCAATGGGTATTTCTGATTGTACCAGTAAACCGGATGGTTTTTGATAATCGTCCCTCATCTTTAAACACGTCATGCATTTGCTGACCTAGGTGGCGATGTCTGCTTCCATATCGGGCCATTGGTGAAACTACTTAAGATTATGATATATCTTATCCGATGGATGAAATAGTTAGGTTTGTGTGGCTCATGCTTGATCAATTCTCCTAAGTTTCTAACACGTGGTAACCAACTCCTCCTCTAATGCAGAGAGTTCCGTCAAGACAATTCTCAAACTCTTTGTCCATACCATGAAGGTTCTCATCTTTAACGTTCTTTTTCTTAAGAGCTTCTACTCGTGCCTCATGAATCTGTGGCGATAGGTTTGAATTAATGGTCATCACTAATGCTCTCACCTTGAGAGGCTTAGCTTGTTCATTTATGCTTAGAGCGTCTGCCGCAACGCTTGCTTTTCTAGGGTGATATCGAATCTTACAATCAAAATCACTAAGCACTCTTAACAATCCACGTGGTCGCATTGTTCAATTCCTTTTGATCTAGAATGTGCTGTAATCTCTTATGGTTTGTAAACGTGGTGCGTTTCATGCCATACGGGTAGTGTTCCTAAATCTTGCGAGTAAACACTATTGCTCCTAATTCTAGGTCGTGTGTCATGTGGTTCCTCTCATGAACTTTCAGTCGTCGAGAGTCGTAAGCTATCACTTTCTCCTTCTGCATCATTATAGTACCAAATCCATTATGTGGGGCGTTATAAACCACGCAGTTTTCTGTTCCGTCAGGAAATGCTAAAATTGGTGCACAACAAAGTTTCTACATCACAGTTGAAAGGCTTCCTCTTCTTTTTCTTCGCACTTGTATTTCACATTTTTCTGAGTCGGTTTGGTTAGAGGTTTCTATATCCTAAAGAAACCTTCGATAAATCGTCGGTAATAAATAGAAAGACCTAAGAAATTTCGTATCTTTGTTGGAGTCATAGACGTTGCCTAATCCTTGATTAACTCAATCTTGGTGGTATCGACGTGAATGCTTTGACTATCAACAACGTGGCCGAGAAATTGCACCTTCAGGAGCCAGAATTCACACTTAGAGAATTTGGCGTACAATTCCTTATTCTTATACAATTCTGAGAATCGCCTAAGGTGTTCCTCGTACTCCTTATTCCTGCTTTAGTAAATAGAGATATCATCGATGAATACTATCACGAACTTATCCAAGTGCGATTTGCACACCCGATTCATGAGATCCATGAATACCTCTAGTGCATTGGTCAAACCAAATGGCATGACCTGAAACTTGAAATGTTCCTAACGGTTCCTAAATGCGGCCTTAGAATATCCTTTTCTCGAACTCTAGTTGGTGGTAACTAGTCCTTAGGTCGATTTTTTTTGTAAACGCTAAATCTTCGTAGTTGATTGAAAAGATCATCTATACTAGGTAACGGGTAATGGTTCTTCACGATTTAGCTTGTTCAATTCTCGGCAGTCGATGTACATCCTGAAGGATCCATCCTTTTTTTTGACAAAGAATATTGAAACTGTAACACCCCTATATTTGACATATAGCAGCGGAAGCTAATCTGGGGTATTACTTCATGAATCATAGTCACAATAATAGAAAATGACTCAAAAGAGACGTTTTTAAAAGATAAGTTATCATTCATTATTCATCAGAGTTTTTACAAAAGAGGTCCTAAAATACATTACAAAACATAAAGTTGAATGATAACAGGTTTGGACGTCCTCATGTCCAATGCCACTCCGTGCCATAGATTGCTCAATTACCTGAGATAAACATGCTAAAATGGTCAACACAACGGTTGAGTGAAATTCACAGTGTTTCTAATGAAATATTTGAATACAAGTCATCATAAGTGGTAATATATTTGCACACGAATACAATTATCATGTGAAAACAATATTAATTGCCCTAAAGAGCTCATGCAACCAAAACATTAACCCTCCGAGAGTCCAATTTAACTTAACTGACTTGAAGGAATCAATGTCCTTAAGGAAAGTAACTTGCCAAGATATCATTTTCTCAAATATAGTGCGATATGGTTACCCCATGTACGTTACAACCAACGGAGTCGTGTCACCCCCCAAAGATTTGTTTCACATATCACGTTTACTCCAAGTTGACAATGGTTCATGATAAAAATATTGGCATTGGAAGCAATTAGGCAATAATATATCAGGATAGCATACAGTTGTAAAACACTTGTATTCATGGTTTATAGCATGTATCTCCCCACGGGATTTAGAAAACATGTAAATGTGGGACTATGAACTCACCTTATCAAGGTAGTTGATTGATTTTGAATTTAATTCAAATGAGAGTAAACAGCCTCGTCACGCAACCTGGGGTAATATGTCAAGTCTTAGTTTGATTGTTATCATTAAACTTTATTTCGAAGTTAACGATTTTGTTTGAATAACTTGTGAAAATATCGTATCATTGTTTCGAGGGCTATCATATCCAGAGGTCATTAGTAACGTTTGAGGAGCTAGGGACACTTTAATCGTAAATCCAGCAACCTCGTCCAAAACGTCACCGCAAATGACATCCCCTCACAGCATGAACACCCTATAACGTGATAATTATAGATTCAAATGTAAGATTTTATTATTATTGGATTCTTCAAAGCTAGTGGATGATAAATTAATGTTAAATAATAACATTAATTGATATATAACATTTCGATCAATGAATGAATAACGATAAAGTGTCGGGTTTAATAAATTGAGTCTTATAATATTTAAATATATTTTTATAATTAATATAAAAATATTACATTTTATACCTTTGAGAATACAAAAATGACAATATATACCCTTGATATATATATAATATAAAATAATAAATATAAGTTAGATCCAAAAAGAATTTTTCCTTAAAAAATTTAAGAAGGATAAGAAGTAACTATAACCAGAGGTCATGTAGTAAACGTTTGAGGAGCTATGACACTTTAAATCGTAAATCTAGCAACTCGTCAAAACGTCTACCCAAATGAAACCCCTCACATGAAACTCCCTAGTAACGTGATACGTTATAGATTAAATGATAAGATTTTATCTTTTTAAGTTTCTTCAAAAGCTAGCGGATGATAATTTATGTTAAATATATAACATAATTATTTTATAGTGTTTCGATCGATGAATGATAACGACAAATGTGTCGGGTTTTAATAAAATCGAGTCTTATAATATTTAAATATATTTTTATAATTAATATAAAAATATTACATTTTATACCTTTGAGAATATGAAAATGACAATATATACCCTTGATATATATATATATATATTTACAAAATTAACCCTTTAATTATATTTTTAAAACATTAAACCTTTAACTTTCAAGTATGACAAAACAAACCCCTGAAGTTTAACTTTAGGATAATTACATTTTTGGCCCAAAAGTTATAAGTTTCAAGAATTTACAATATATACCCCTTTGCATGAAAACATTTGCGAATTAAGTCCAAAAACCATAATATTGATATTTTTGATTTAGAAATCAATTTTGCAGGTTATAGCTTATTACTATAAGCTAAAATAAGTAACTTTTACGAGCTTATAGCTTATCAAAAGAGCTTGTGAGCTTAAAAATCCAAAACGGGTTCGTTTGGTTTAAAAAGATTAACCCGATGGGTTTAAGGCTTTAGGATTTGTTTTAATGTTTATAAAAATGATAAGTTAGCTTATTAGAATAGCTTATTAAATCAACTTATGGCTTTTAGCTTGATAAGTACACAAAATGAGCTTTTTAGGGTTTTAGGGTGCGTTTAGGGCACGATTTGGTTTAGGAAAACCAAACGAATGGTTTCTATGGTTCAAGACTTATACAAGTAACTTAGATATAGCCTATACAATATCTATAATGATACAAGAGCTTATGGAACAAGATAGAAAGCTTACTAGTACTTGAAATGATGAAAATGGGTCGAATGGAGCAAAAACAACTCAAAAACTTAAAAGTTGAATGAAGAGACTTCTTTCATCTTATTTCTTGGCTTCTACTTGCTGTGTACTTTCTTCTTAATCTTCCTTAGACTTGTTTAGATCATGACTTGAGGTAATATGAAGCTTTGATGGTGTATTGAAAATGTATGTATGTATGCGTGTATATATAGTGGTAGAAATACTTAGGGACCAAGTTTACATGAAGTAGGCACCAAGTAAACTTGGTGTGGTGGCCAAGGGCTTCCATGGTGACTAATAAGAACTAGGAAAGTATTTTAGACATGTGTTGAGAGGTGTATGAGGGTTCGGTTAACAAGGGGTGACAAGGAGGTGTTTTCTTGGTGAACAAGGGTATGACAATGATGCTAGGGTGCTAGGTTGGTGCCAAGGAGGTGACAAGTAGGCTAGCAAGGTGGTGCATCATGGTGGAGTGAGGGTGGTTGCTTAGAATTAGGTTTAGAAGTAGTTTAGGTGTTTTGGGTAGATTAGGGTTTTCAGGTTAGGGTTTTAGTTTTTAGGACATGTTTGTGTAATGAAAAAGGAGGGAAAATAGTTTAAATGTGATGCTTTAGGGAAGCTCAAGTGTGTATGCCACTGGGCCGACCCTTTTAAGGATCTTAAATAGTCCAATGTACCGAGGGTTAAGCTTTCCTCTCTTTCCGAATTGGATGACACCTTTTCGAGGTGACACTTTTAACATAACATGATCTCCAACTTAGAATTCCAAAGGCTTTCACCTTATATTTTCATAACTCCTTTGTCAGTCTCTTGCAGCTTGCAAGCGTTGTTGAATTTGCACTATCTTTTCGGTAGTTTCATGGATTATCTCTGGTTCTGTAATTTGAACATCTCCAACTTTGGCCCAGCAGACAGGTGATCTACACTTTCAACCATAAAGTGCCTCGAATGGTGCTGCCTTAATAATGGCATGGTAACTGTTATTGTAAGAAAATTCTACCAATGGTAAGTGTCTTTCCCAACCTTTTCCAAAATCTATAACACGGGCTCGAAGCATGTCTTCGAGTTGTGGGGAAGAACTCAATAGAACTATTATGGATCGTGAGTAAACAACTGAGATCTGAGTCGTATTCATAGTCAAATAGTAGATAAAAACTCACTAAAAGAGGACCAGATTTACGTGGGAATACGAGATCAAATTCTTTCCATAGTATTCGCATCTATTTTTCAAACATCCTCTCTCAGTAATCCAATCTATAATCTTATGGACGAGATTCCTTTTTAAGGGAGGGAGGACTATAACAACCCACAATTTTCCTCTGTGTATTTATTCCATCTATATAAATTAGATGCAATTTTTTATCATGTCAATATCTACTTATTAAATTAAGTTCATCCATCTTTCATGGACAGATTTTTTGCTTTTATTCTCCTTATGTAACGTCACTTACATTACAAAGTAATCGAGCTTACGCAAACTACTCTGCCAATATCATCAACGTTTATTGCTCAAATAAACTTATAGTATGTCAAGAAAATTGTTTTAATACATCCTATATTACCCTACGTTATCTATATAAGTACTTTTATATGTTATATACAAGATTCATCGAAGGGAATACGTTAGTCAGGTGTGTGATGACGGTATCATCAAAACCCTAACTTCATGTAATGTTTACATACAAATGAATGACGCTAACGAAGCTGCTCCTCACGGACGTCGGCGATGACGCTATTCAAGTAATTAAACATTAATATTCGAATATCTTTTTCCTCCAAAAAACTCTGTTACAACTTCTTTGAACTCAAAGTACAAGCCGCGAACGTTAGCGAGTTATTGACAATGATATTCATAACACTGCCATTTCCCTCCAAAATGCTTAAACACTCAAAATATCCCCCAAAACCCCCCCCCAACACACCACCACAATTCCCCCCCCCACAATCCCCCCATCCCCCCACCCCCAACCCCCCACCCCCCTCCCCCCCCACACCCCCCCCCCCCCCCCCCACCCCCCCCCCCCCCCGCCCCCCTCAATTTTTCAACCCACCCTTTATCTTTTTTTCAAAGAAGTTGTACCATAGTTTTGGAGGGAAAAGATATTCGAATATTATGTATTGATTACTTGTACGCATGCCTTGAAAGATTGTACAAACATTACATGAAGTTAGGGTTTGGATATAAACGTTAATGTTTAACATTCGTTTTGATATAACGTTATAGAAAGTACGTTAAATAGTTAACGTATGGTAAAATGATGATTAAAACATATTGCTTGACATACTATAACGTTTATTTGACATAAACGTTGATGATATTGGCATAGGTAGGTTTGCGTGAGCTCGTTTACTTTTGTAATGTAAGTTATGTTACATTATGGATGGAATAAAGCAAAAATCTTTCCATGAAAATGGTTGTACTTAATTTAATAAGTAGATATTACATTGATTAAAAATTGCATCTAATTTAATAGATGGATAATTACATAGAGGAAAATTATGGGTTGTTATAGTCTCCCTCCCTTAAAAGAAATCTCGTCCTAAGATTTAGTTGGATTCTGGAGTGATGTTTAAAAATAGATGCGGATACTTGGAATGAATTTGATCTTCGTATTCCCACGTAAATTCTGGTCCTCTTTTAGAGTTCCATCTTACTTTGACTATAGGAATACGACTCTGTCTCAGTTGTTTGACTTCACGATCCATAATTTCTATTGGTTCTTCCACAAAGTTGAGTTTGTCAACGAGCCTAACCTCTTTCATTGGAATGACGAGAGATTCATCAGATAGGCATTTCTTTAGATTAGAAACGTAGAAAGTACTATGGATACTACTGAGTTCTTCAGGAAGCTCAAGTATGTATGCCACTGGGCCGACCCTTTTAAGGATCTTAAATGGTCCAATGTATCGGGGGTTAAGCTTTCCTCGGTTTTACACACACACACACACACACTTTTCTGGTGTTTACATCTTTTGACACACAGAAAATAACACGACCTATATCTCTTTATATACTAGAGATATTATGTTTACAAAGGATAAGTATTAGGAAACAACTAAATCTTCCTAATTTTTACAATTATCTTCTAGGAACTCTTCTGTAATCTTCCATCTTTTAAAGAATTCATCCTTTGTCTTTTAAGTCCTTCATCTTTCATATGTTTTGTCTTATCAACTCAAATATAATTCCCAACATACTGGCATGGTAACTGTTATTGTAAGAAAATTCTACCAATAGTAAGTGTCTTTTCCAACCTTTTCCAAAATCTATAACACAGGCTCAAAGCATGTCTTTAAGTGTTTGGATGGTTCTTTCACTTTATCCATCAATTTCGGGATGATATGTCGTACTCATGTCTAATTAAGTACCCAAAGCATTCTGCAATGACTGCCAGAATCTAGATGTGAAATGACTGTCACGATTTGAGATGATAGATATCGGCACTCCATGCCATGAGACTATTTCCTTTATATATAACCTTGTAAGGGTTTCCATACTATCTGTTGCTCTGGTGGGGATGAAATGTGCTGATTTGGTAAGGCTATCTAGAATGACCCAAATTATGTCATGTCCGCTTGACGTTTTAGGTAGTTTTGTAACGAAGTCCATCGTTATTCTTTCCCATTTCCATGTAGGAATCTCTGGTTGTATCAGTAAGCCGAATGGCTTCTGACATTCTGCTTTAACTCTAGAACATGTCAAACACTTGCCAACATATTCAGCGATGATTGCCTTCATGTTAGGCCACCAATAGAGTTTCTTTAGACCCTGATACATCTTGTCAGAACCTGGGTGGATGGAATACTTTGATTTATAGGATTTATGCGTGATAAAGTCCCACAAATTATCAAAGAGTGGTAACCAACTTCGATTCTTGATACAACAAGTTCCATTAGGACGTACTTCAAATGCTTTGTCCATTCCTCGTAGGTTCTCAACTTCGATGTTTTCTTCTTTGATTGTCTCTGTTTAGGCTTCGAGGATTTATGATGTTAATTTTGGGTGAAGGGTCATGACTAATGCCCTGACTCAGAGTGGTTTGTTTTTGTTCTTTCCGGTTTAAGGCATCTGCTACAACATTTGCCTTTCCAGGATGGTAGTGAATCTCACAATCGTAATCTGCGAGCAATTCTAACCAACGATGTTGTCTCATGTTCAACTCTTTCTGATCAAGGATATGCTGAAGACTTTTATGATCAGTGAACACAATACACTTTGTGCCATACAGATAGTGTCTCCAAATTTTAAGAGCGAACACAACAACTCCTAATTCGAGGTCGTGTGTGGTATAGTTTTCTTCATTAGGCTTAAGTTGTCGAGATACATATGCAATAACTTTTTCTCTTTGCATTAACACCGCTCCCAGACCTTGATGGGATGCATCACAGTAAACAACAAAAATCATCGTTTCCTTCTGGTAATGCTAAGATTAGAGCTTCACATAGCTTTTGTTTTAACAGTTGGAAAGTTAAATCTTGGTCTTCTCCCCAGATATACTTCTTGTTTTTCTGGGTTAATTCAGTCAAAGACTTTGCAATTTTCGAGAAATCTTTAATGAATCTCCGATAGTAACCGGCAAGTCCTAAGAATTGGCGCACTTCCGTAGGTGTGGTAAGATGCCCAATTCTTAACTGCTTCAATCTTGGTGGGGTCAATGTGAATTCCTTGACTATCAATTACGTGCCAAAGAAATTGCACAATACTGATCCAAAAATCACATTTGGAGAACTTGGCATACAATTCCTCCTTTCTGAGTAATTCCAAGATTATTCTTAGGTGATCTGCATGTTCTTCTTGGTTATGGGAGTAGAGAAGAATATCATCAATGAACACTATCACAAATTTATCTAAGTATGGTTTACACACACGATTCATGAGATCCATGAGCACAACAGGCGCGTTAGTTAAACCAAATGGCATCACTTGGAATTCATAGTGTCCGTACCGCGTTCTAAAAGCATTCTTGGGAATATCTTCATCCCCGACTCTCAGTTGATGATAGCCTGATCTTAAGTCAATATTTGAGTAAATACTTGAACCTTGAAAGTTGGTCGAATAAATCATCAATCCTGGGTAATGGGTAACGATTCTTTACAGTGAGTTTATTCAACTCCCAATAATCGATACACATTCTGAAAGATCCGTCTTTCTTTTTAACTAATAAGACAGGAGTTCCCTAAGGCGAAGTACTTGGTCGGATAAAACCTTGATCTGCTAACTTTTGTAGTTGGTCAGATAGTTCCTGCATTTCTGAAGGAGCTAATCTGTAAGGTGCTCGGGCTACTGGTGTCGCTCATGGAATTAAATTGATTTGGAATTTTACTTGGAGAACTAGGGGAAGGCCAGATAGATTTTCAGGAAAGACTTCTAAAAATTCTCTTACTACCGGTATATCTTCCAATCGTTTTTCATCTGACTTTTTCTCCATTACTTGAGCTATGAAAATTTGATATCCCCTGGATATATATCTTTCAGTTTTAATACAGGATATGAGGCTTAGTCGGGTTTTACTTCGATCATCTTGAATGATCAAAGTTTCACCGTCGATGGGGATGTGGATGACTTTCTCATCACAGATAATTTTAGCATGATACTTGGATAACCAATCCATACCAATGACGAAGTCAAAACTACCGAGTTTAATTGGTATAAGATCAATTTTGAAAGGTTGGTTTAACAAAATCAGGGTGCAACCTTGGATGACGGTATTAGTGCCTACTAGGTTTCCATCGGCCATTTCAATGTCGTAGATGGTATC
>BQNB010094013.1:0-26221 GCA_026074375.1 Tanacetum coccineum | reverse complement strand
AGGACTTAATTTGCTATTTTTTTAGGATTTAATTAGATTAAAATAGTTTTTAATTCATAATAAATTCAAAAATAATCAAAAAAATGTTTTTCTTTTTCTTAAAATTTTCTTTTGTCCTAATTTAGGTTTAGAAATTTAGTTTGCATTTTTAGGAGTTAATTCTAGTGTATTTGCTTATTTGTTTTATTTTATTTGTTCCCGTTAATTACTTTAAGTGTTTAATTGCTCTCAATTGTTCATTTTAATTGTTGCTTTTATTTAGTAGTTATAGACACTCAAAAATATCTTTTCTCTCATTCAAATCATAATCCAAGCTAAAGCAAGGTTTTAATTTCACGAGTCGTTGGGGAAACGACCCGGGTGATCATTCTTCCCGGTTAAATATACGTATTATATATTATATATATCTTTTAGAGTGAACTTTTCTTAAGGGAGACTTTAGGAAAGTTCTTAATTGCTCTTTTGGAAATATTATTAGTATATTTTATAGCGTATATAAAACTCGCAATCAGGTCTCCTAATGTAAACTATGATTCCTTGAGTTGGTGTAAGAACTAATTTATTAGTGGTTTACTTAGTAGGCACTACTTTAGTAGAGGTTAACCTAGTTAAAGGGCACATATTTCCGACTATAGTAAAGGTCCTACCTGTAGGTTTCCAACTATATCCAATTTCATTAAACACCTTACCCGTAGGTTTCCATACTTTTCTTATTTTATTTCTTTTAGATTTAGATTTAGAACTCACATTCACATCATTCACATAATCAATAACACACATATCATGATTAGCATCAAACAAACATTTGTTACAGATATCATAAATGGATTCAAACTTAGAATTTCTTACAAAATGCTTAACATGTGCATTACTGACAGTTTCAAAAATAGAATTCATCTTATTCAAACTAGATTTAACTTTCCTAGGGTGTTCTTCTACTTTATTCTTTTGACTTCTACTTGGTGGTCGCGAGATCCTATTTTTATTTGTACTGCCTGAAGGCTTTGATCCGCTAGCACTAGTAGTAGTGTTTACTCTTGTAGAAGTCAACAAAGGCTTGTTAGAATCTGTGGTTCTAAGAGAATCAGTCTGCTTGTGAATGTTGCTTGAATTTGTGACAGGTTCGGCAAACCTAACTTTCTTGTCCTTGTTCATTGGTGTGACATCAACTAATTTCTCACAAGGTTTCGTTAAACATGCAAGCAGATTCTAACAATTCTTAGAGACATAGACTAACAATTCCTAAACGTGTTTTGTAAACATGCAAGCAGATTCTAATAAAGGTTCATTAGGATTCTGTTTTCTAGCGCATTCTATAAGTCTACAATGGGTGTCAGTATTTTCTATAGTCTTCTCAAGATAAACCTCATGGGCATCCTTATTGTTCTTAAGTCTATGAGAAATAGGTTCTATGTCTAGCTTGAACATTCTTGGAGCAATAATGGCATTAGGTTTTGAACCATAGTATTGACAACATTTTTCCCTTTAAGTTTCCTTAATTCATTTTTCAATGCTGCAATAGCAAAAACCTTTTCTTAAAGTTGAGAATTTAAATCCGAATTTTCTACAGACTTTGCATTAATTTGAGCAATTAAATAGGCATAATGTTATTTGGATTGAAAACGTGTCTTTCTAATTGAGTCAAATTGGTCTTTGTAAATTGATTTCAAATGCTCTCGTTCTTTTCTTAAATTTTCATTTTCAAAAAGTAATTTTGCCACATTATGCTCCAACTCAATGTTTATTCTTTCAATCTCATTAATGTCTTTCTTGGAATTATTAATCAACTATAAAGCTACAAATATAAACCGTTAAACTGAATCTTATAAGCTAGAAATTCATTTTTAAAGACTAAGATAAGTTTACTACTGTTTTTTTTGGTCTTTTTGAGTTTTTGATGATTTTGAAAAGCAAATTAACCTAAGTAATTAAGCTAGAAAATATAGAATAAGCTATGATTTATATTAAGCTAATTGAAATCTATAAGCTAAATGAAAATAAGCCCCTATAACCTACAATTACTTAGCTTATTTAGAGGAATAAAAAGACAGCAGTAGTAACTTAAGTTACTACTGCTAGAACACTTGTCCAGATGAAAAACAAACTTGCAGGTATCCTTAAGGGATAACCTGCACTACACACTTTAATTGAGTGTGTTTAAACACAAATCAAACAAATTCCAAGCTTATGAAAGCTTGGCTTAGAATTTCCTAACAGAATTTAAAATGATAACCCCCCTGGTGCTGAGACAAGTATAATAGAACACAAAATGTTTTTTTAACACAAACTAATCACACAAATATACTCAAAACCTTATCAAATTTGAAGATTTAATTGACCAAAGAGAATCACAAAGTACCTTTGACTTTTGATAGTCAAATAGGACTAAATCAAACACCCCTTTATTTCTTGACAGATTTCTCTTAACTATCAAACTAGAAAACTACCTTTCAAAACTTATTAACCAGATGAAAATTAGCTTATAACTAACTAATCAAACTTAAATCCATAACTGAATAGACAAGAATCAAAGATCTACAACTATGATATCTAATTTTTTTTGGTTTTTATGATTTTTTTAGACAAATAAATGACAAACTAAGATCTAGAATTCTAAAGCTAAAAATAGATTAAGAAACATGATTAATAAGCTCAAACTAACAGTAATGAGCACAAATAAGCAATTAGATAAGCTAAATTAAAAAAGATAAGCAATTAAGCAAACTTAAGCTGAAAATCTTAAATCAAGAAAAGTAAATGAAGACTTACCAAAAACTTTAGCTAAACAGAAGCTTGTGCTCAAATGAGCTTATCAACATCTCTGGCTTATCCTAAGATAAGCCAGTAAAGTCCTTGTGAGCCCTTCCATGATTGGCTCACCTTCCATTAGCTTATAAGTCCAAATATTAAAGGTATTTAACTGATTTAAGGATTTAAGTAGATTAAATGAGCAAATGAACTCTATCACAAGCTTAGAGACTTGTGAGAGCTATTGAGTAGCTTATGAACATTAGCTTATCATTTGAAGAGAAGTGAGAGCTTATGAATGAAAACAAAAGAGCTTATGACAGATTATTTAAGAGTAAAACTAAATTTCATTAATATAAAACTTGATTACATAACTTGAAAAGAAAATTACAAAAGCTTTAAAGTAGAAATTACATAAGCTAACAATTTAGCTAAAATTCTAAATTAAAAGCTACAGCTAGAAAAAGGAAAAAAGAAGATAGTATGTGTGTGAGGAGTGTGAGCATTTATAGTGCATCTCTGAAGCTTCTAGGAGCTAGAGGTTGTTAGACGCTCCTCTCATCTCTGCCATTCAGACATGCCAATCATTTGATCATTATTGTCATCCCTTGGATCACAAATGAACTCACACGGATTGCCAGCGTGGCAATCCGTTGTGAAGCTCTTGTGCTTTCATTGTGAGTGACTCCAATGCAAATCCCAACTTCCTCTTGTGCTTCCCCTCTTCCACGTGGCCTTCTTGCTTGAGTGAGCCAATTAGAGCCTTTGAGATGACTAATTTGACCCTGCCATCTTGTACTACTTCCCTTGAATTGTCGACTTTAACCTTCAATTGTAAAAACCCCTTTGATTTTATCAGTTGGTGAAAGGTTAGGGACGGATGAACAGTAATAACTAAGTTTCGCGCCTATTTTTAACTGAACGGGTAAAAAGGGGGGTATAACTTTGGGGTGTTGGCAATTTGGGTCCTTGTGCTTTTGAAATATAAGATAAGTAAAACTCAAGTGTAATATATCTTTTATTTTTGGCAAGAATGGTCCCTGGACTTATAAAAGGGTTATGGTTTAGGGATTTGGGCCGGGTATGGGTAATTGGGCTTAGACTTTTGGGCTTTAGATTTTTTTGTTTTCTAGTGTTGACTTTGACTGTTTGACTTGAGTTGACCAAGGTTTGACAATTGGTTGACTTTTTGACTTTGGCTTCCGGCTTTTGTACACTCTTCCGTTCTTGTGTCCGTGCTTGCCCGTTTTTGATCGTTTTCATGTGATTTTTGTCTTATCCATACCTGCACACACAAAACACAAAAACAAGCATTTCTTTGCCATTCTAAGTGTGTTTTTGGTCATTTAGGGTTAATTTTGGTATAAACGGATATGTGTATTTCACACATATCAGTTTTCTAAAACAATTTCCTTATCCATGTATTTAGATTCTTTTTCTTTACATTCTATTTTGAAAACAGTTAATGTTGTTGATAAAGATTCTTTTTCTTTGACCTGATTAGAAAGAGTTTCTTTAAGTGTATCGATCTCATGCTAAAAAGCCGCAAACTTTGCATTTCTATTCCGATTTAAGTCATCCATTTAAGAATCTATTAATTTTTCACGTTTGTTCAAATCTACATAAACTCTTTGTTCAAAAATGGTGACACGTTCTTTGTATCTCTCAAGCTCAGCGGTTAATGATTCATTTACCATTTTATTTGTCTGATTTTTCTTATCTAAATTAGCTACATGATCAGTCATTTGTTCAACCAAAGATAAAACTAATAAATCATTTGGTGTAGAAGAATTAGTATCCTGAATACCCGCATTTTATGATTCCTGCAGATATTGAGAGTAATAAATGATATTGCTATCACTGGTTATCTCATTATCTGGGAAATCCATAATATGTATTTTTTTAGAATACGACGTTCTCTTGCACATCATGATTAATCATATCATTCAGATAAGTATCATAGTATGGTACCTCAGAGAGGACATCTGAATCACAGCTTGAAGGATTTTCCATCAGAACCGCTTTAGCCAAGGATATATCATCACAATCCGAGTTGTAGGCATCCAAGTATTTAGTATGGAAGGCTGAATTCTGAGGGATTGTCTACTAAGCAACTTGAACTTCTGCTATTCCATGGTCTGCTATGAATGCAAGTTGCTCTTCATCCAATATCTGACCAGCTTCTTGTGCTTCGGCTAACATCAACTTCTCCTTAAACCATGCAAAATTTCTTGGCCTCTTTGGCTGAGTGCACTATTTTGCCATATGCCCTTCCCTTAGATAGTTATAACACTTGAAAACCTTTGGTTGACCAGCTTCATACTTTCCCCTTGAGGTTTTAGCAATTCCTTGGTTTCTAGTGCTAGCAAAACTCTGAGTTTGTCTTTCTTGAACTTGTTGAGCTGTGACTCTTCCATCTTGAATGGTTGCCTGATTTCTGGGATTAGAAGACGTTCTAAGTTGATTGTTTGAAGGTGGAAACCTTGATGCCACGACAAATAGGAATGCCATTGCTTTGTTGATGCAGTCAATCAGATCTTCTCCTTGCTGAAATGTAGGAACAGTGAGACCAGAGTCCAATTAAGCAAATTCAGCTTGAGATTGTTGTGTCACTGGCAGAGATATGAATGGTTGTTGAGAAACTAATTATTATTATGGATTGACTGGAGTGTGATGGTGTTGATGATGAATAGGTGCTGCATAAACTAGTGTGAATTGTTGTGGAGACTGAATGTTGTGGAGACTGAGAGGGATTGTAGAGAATTTGAGAATTTGCTACCAATGCAAGAGGATCCAAATATCTTTCATGCATGATACGTACTTTATTAGCATGTCGTTCATGTTGACGGAGGTATGCATATAACTGATCATAGTTGGTGGTATACAAACTCTTTGCTAACTTCACATCAGTGACAAACTTGCTCCATTATGGTGGAAGAGCATTCAAAAACTTAGTATTGACTTGAACTTGCTGCATTGTCATCCCAATAGTATGCATGTCATTGATTAGCTGAGAGAATCTCCATTAATACTCATACAATATTTCACCCTGAACATAAGCAAACTTATCAAACAAGTTGTACAATCTGCATTCACGTTCTTGGTATGATAATTCAGTGCCCTTCATTACCTCTTGATGATTTAAAAGTGAATACATATCGGGTGGAAGACCGTGAAGAATGATATTTGTTGCTTGAACATCACAATCATCTTGAAGTGGTTGTGCTTCAGTGAGTTCAGAGTATTTCTTAGGTCGAGTCTATCCATTTTCTTCAACAGTTGGGTAGACCAGTTGACCATTGTTGATTGAATCAAGCATCATCCTACTATTTTTCTTCCCTTTGATGAATAGACGTATACGACTTGCCCATGAAGCGTACATTTACTTTTCAAGCATTGGAGGATGGTTTTCAGCTCCAGCAACAATTATGTGTTCTGCTAAAGTAGTCATCTTGCTTTAATTGAAAAGTAAAATGATTAAATATTGATCGAACAGTGATAAAGGAGGATTGTGTTAAGAGATGTTGTTGCCGGTGATTAAGATTGATATTCTACGGGATTTTACAAATCTTCACTAAAACCGAGAAATCCAAATATTTCATAGGATTATACAAAGTAAGACAAACCGTAGAACATAAAATCTTTTTGTGATTGCTATAATGTTTCGCTTAGAATATGAAAGTTGTAATGTTTCGCTTGTAATGTTTCGCTTGGAATATGACAATGTAATGTTTCACTTGAAATATGAAAATTAGACAGAGTTTCGTTTTGCACAAGTACGTATTTTGCTTGAACTAACAACCTGTCATAAATCGCTTTCTAACATAAATCGCTTGCTAACAAAAATCGCGTGTTGACATATTTCGCCTAAAACATATTTCGCTTGACCTAAGAAAAATTAAGCAGAGTTTCATTTTCTAGAAATGACATAAATCACTTGACACATATTTCGCCTGAAACATATTCCGCTTACCTACATAAATCGCTAGCTTCAAACATGTTTCGCTAGCTTCATAAACATGTTTCGCTGGCTTCAAATAAAACGTACTTTTAGCAGTCACACACCAATCACACCCTGACAAACTCCCACCCATACTGTGTCACACATAGACTCACGTCCCACTAAATGTCACATATAAGCACCGCCGCAATCTGAGAATTACCATCACACTCCGTCTCTGTTGTCGCTAAGTCTTAACTCGCCCAACTTCCTCAATTCATGTGTCAACTACTACTACACCTTACTCCCCTACACTCTAACAGCAGTCTACTCTGAGGTAAAAACCATGCCGTATATCCTAAAACATGTTATCCGTTTGAGTCGCATCTAACGAAATCTACAACCACTAGTATCACATTTCCCCTCTCTCTCTCTCTCTCAGAACGTCGCTATGTAACTTTGACCCCATCTGAGCATCCTATTCGGTCACGCTAGTTCACCAGACTCTAGTTAAAGTCAAACTTGTTAGGGCTATCCGCTAAAATATCTGTATCTCTCTCTCCACCACTCTTCAATACAATGTCGTATATCAGTGAAGTTCCATAAATGTGTTGAACTAACTCCACCAACGAGACAAATATGTGATCCAACACATACCCTCACAATGTTCCTCTATATGAAGGTGAACATAGAATTCTCTCTGTCTACCTCTTCATAAACCATATCTTTTCACTATAATATACCGCACCTCCCTTGTCCTGAAGATGACGAATCTATGAAGTCTATTAGTCTCGATGTCACTCTTGAGCGCAGATTCGCAAATTGTCACTCACTCTACATAATCTCTCTCTGCGCGACTCGATTGCATACGCGTTGTTGTTGTATTGTATCTGTGTGTTATTCTCTGCGGCACTCGTTACTCCGCACCGAGACCCCTCTATTACACACTCACTCACTCACTAACCTACGCGTACACCACCAACCATACCTGATAACCAAGATCCCGACGCGTATACTAAACCACCCTCCACTCGCCAAACCCACACCTCCACTAACACAGCTCATACCATCATAAACCCAACACAACTGCACCACGATTGATTACCCACCCTAACTACCTAACAATCATACCTTCCTTCACCAACCTCACCCCCCAACACCACAACAAAATAATTCATTAACCAACCAATCCAAACTAAGATCCCGTCCAAAAAACTATAACCAAATCCCTCCGTCTCTAAACCAAGAAAACCCCCATTACTATATCAAAAAACCATCACCATAACAACATAACCCGGATCCCACTCTCGGACCAAGTCAAGAAATCTACAACCTAATTCTCAGACCAAACAAACCCAAACTCTTGGTGTTCTGATTGATATTTGTTGAATCAAAGATCGTTTAAGCTCAGGTTGTTTAGACCTTTATCTCCAGGCGTATATCTCTGTTCAGCCTATCCAAAAGCACAACATAATATATATAGATAAAGACAAATCTGGTACTTGCTATAATGTTTTAATTCAGTACCTACAGATATGCATGTCAACCAAGTGGAGTGATACCATAGTATACTAGGTGTCCCGAGTCTACGCCTCTACAGAGTTCTAGGACGATCAAGAGATAGTGTAAACATACTGGTAGCAACGCTTGCAGCTGGAAGTTCAGATGCTATACAGGGATACCAAGAAAGATCCCTCTGGTGCACGCCCCATTCACACACATAGAATAGTCGCGTAGTAGAACGTCTAGACATTGTCTCATTTTAATTAATCTTTGTGATGAATCTAGATCTCACCAATGTGCAGACCCTCTACTTGTGTCATCTATCCTCCTCCAACACTCTGTGCTACACCTATATACAACAACACTCTCACAGACAAACCACTGTCAAATCAACACATTTTGCCAATATACCAAAGGATATCAGTTTAAGGGGACAGCTTGGTATCGTGAATTGTAATTAGGCAACCAGATGTTAGATGATAGCGACAGTACCTACAACGGACTCAGCTGATACATCTTCTGAATGTACTCGCTTAAGAAGTGGATAAACATCTGTTAGAAGATACCTAGAACTTGTTTAATCTATCTAACGAATTATATGTATGTAGATCCACTCGAAAACTCGCTGTTGTCGCAGTTCACTCTCTACTTGTTGTCCTAGGTCTCCCACATCTTGCTTCCAACTATACACTGCCACCTAAGCATGTCTCTGTGTCACCAGGCCTATTCTCAAGTATGACTCGCTCCTGACGACGTTCCCTTAGATTTAAAGCAATTTCTTTAATGTCTTGGTTGTGTATTCGTTCAGATAATCCACTGTAATATTTTCCGCCATTTTCATTATTTAACCCGCGTCGCTCATACTCCCAACCATCAACTTATCCCCCCCCACACCCCCCCCTCACCCCCCCACCCCCCTACCATCAAACTCTTTCTGCACTTCCACAACACTACTCCTCTCTCCCTTATTTGACTCGATGCACTACAACACAAAACATCAGTCGTTTGTTCGAACTTCATCATATTAAAGCCAAAGTTCCCCTGAACGTTAAGATGGTAATCATTCTCCTGAATTGAAACAAAAACTTCCATGCTTCCCCTTAATAGATTTATTTCACTTTTCTTGTTATCAGGCCAGCAAATATGATAAGCTGGAAAGATATCTCAATAATTTTCTTCCCCCTTTTTGTAATCATCCAATAGGGGTCTTCAGTAGGTAGCACTTGTAAAACACTTCCCTCAAATTGGTGTGGCAGTAGATGGTTAAACATTTTAGCAATCATTTAAGTTCCCCTTGAAACCCATAGTTTACATCTCTTGAATCTCAACTCTGTAGGCTCTATGTTAGTGATCACTGATGAAGATAAATAGCTGTATTATAACAAATTTGATGCTGAGTAGAATAACCCAAATTGTGTCTTTGTCTTGCACTTAAATATGATAAAGAAACTTACACTTCTTCTCCGAGAGTAGACCTCGATCTCTTGATAAAATCCTCATCTATTATGAGACACTGAGCACAATAACGTAACTCCTTTAAGTGATAGTAAATACCTATGAGTACTATAACGTACCTCCTTGCATCAAGTAAAACCAGATCAATCAAGTCTTTATCAATAAAATCATGAAAGCACGAACAAGTTATCTCAAGGCCTAAAAAGATATGACTAGATTAACACATCAAGAAATTATTCATCGTCAAATAAGTGATAAACAATCTTTCTTCGTAATCAACATCTTCAATAAATTTCAGGTGAATTGAGGCCATAAAATCAATATGAATAAGCTATTTAAAAATAGTTTATTCGAGATCAAATCATCCAAAAACCAAGTACGCTTGCTGAAGGAAATCTGTCAGTTTGTCAAATCTTTTGTTGTGTGTTATCTGATATCGGCAACTACTAGCAATATTAACTACCTCTCGGACACCATTAGCAGTACAAACTCTTGTTTCTCGGACAACAAAGGCAGTACAAACATAAACTTGAACAGTACTAACCTTTTCTTGTCGAACAATACAAACTTTTCAAAGCCCAACAGTGAACTTGTACCATTATTCAGCTATCACGAACTCGTATTATTAATCATATATATTGGTACAGTATAACATTCAACACATTACTTATATATAAACTACATATTTACGTAATAGTAGAATACATATCTTAGAAAATTTGTTTACCCAAACTATATACCATGATAAACCATTCAACATGCTGCTTCTAATTGCAATCGAATCATATAGGATGAAACAAAGAAAGACAAAGATCGAATATTAATCAAACACTCGACGAGCAACATGGTATTAGGGTTTTGATTAAAAAACCCATTAATGATGATGATCAAAAAGGAATGTTATACGGCGATGGTCCAGATCCATCATCATAAAATCAACTACACCAAGAAACCCCTTAATAGTAACAATGATTTAAATTGTATTGCCATACAATTAAGGTAGAGAGGACAATTATCAAATAGTATATAATTTACTCTAAAACCCCATAAAAACATTTAACCCTAAAAATCGATTTCTTGAAATTAGGGTCTAAAATTTTACTCATGGAAAGACAGTTTATTCTAGTATTTTTTTTTTTTTAGGGTTTCTTCAAAAATCTTGTAGATCCTAGATCAAGAGCCCATGGCTCTGATACCACATGTTGAATCTAAAGATCGTTTAAGCTCAGGTTGTTTAGACCTTTATCTAGGATAATATCAATGTTCATAAGTTATAAAAACAAAGCGGAATAAGAACAAAGATATTCAACAAGGTTTACCATTTATACGTTTCCATCAAGCCCCAATTCTAGACTCGATTAAACTCTAGAACGGTTACAATCTAATAGGGATCAAAGATCCTTGGGGCTACACCAACTCTACTAGACGTCTACATCTTTAACACTTTGTGTACACACACTGTTCTGGATATCTTAAACCTACACACCTAATACCCTTTATATAGAGGGATATTAAGGCTTACAAAGGAAGCTAATCAATCATAAGAAATATTTAATCATACATTAATATGTTTCCTCATCATTATCTTTAACATCTTTGACCACACTCTTCATAATTCTCTACCCAGCTTTGAAGAATTCTTTAATGACGATTCTGATCCTTTTGTTTCATTCTTTTATTTATTTTGTCTCATCAAATTTAGAATCCCAACAATATTGTTAATGGGATAATATGGGTCATGCGATGTGGGTATGAAATCAGTTCCAAGCAAACCCAAACTGAAGTTGCTAAATAGTTTGGGAGAACTGATGGTATTGATCGGTGGTTGGGTGTTTGTTCCAGTTTTAAGAAAAATCGAAAATGATATGTGTACCTAGGATTTGGTGATGCATTTGATTTGTATTTAGGATGTGTTGATTCTTCTTCCCTCCCCATGTGCTGCTACTTCCTATTGTGTTGTTGTTGTGATCAATGTTTAAAAAAGAAAAATAACATAGAATCAAAAAATCAATATGAAGAGATAAAAAAAAGATTCCCCATTTGCGGCGCCTTCTATTTTACTTTTGTATGCAACAATGCCCATGTATATCAAAATAGATAATTTGGGAAAATTTGGGAAAAAGATTCCTAATTTGCGGCCGACTTCTATTCTTTCTATAGGGAAGAAGATGTCAATCACAGCAGAATAGGATACAGGTGATGCATTTGATTTGTATTTGGAAATTAAGTTATATTTTTAGAATGATATGTGTAATTAGAAAATGGCTTTAATTAATTTGCTGTTTTTAAATTCTAGGCTTTTCATGTTTATTTCTTATTGTATAAAAATGAAAAATGCAAAGAAAAATTAAAGAGGATGAAGACAAGGGTATTTTAGTCATTTTAGTTCGACCAATGATCAAAAATGGAACCAAACCTTCGCCACACGGACGTTGTTTACACATTTGAAAATCGACGGACCAAATCTGCAATTTGGCCAAACCACAAGGACCATTTTTGCCATTCTCTCTATAAAAAGTTATTAAAGATAGTTGGCTGGAAATAGGGTTTTCTTAACTTCACGGAATCGTATCTCTCTCATTTTTTACTGTATATATACGTTTCAAAATACTAGGTCGAATGTTTTTGAGTTATCTTTCCAAAAATATAAGTTTCGTAAATTGATTAAATTAAAGGGTCCAAAAGTGGTCAAGAATACACAAAGGTCTTGCTGTCTAGAAAGCAGAAAACTTTGCTGAACTTGTATTAGTCACAACTTACTCAATTTTTATCCTCTCAGGTTGATCCAATTTGATACATTTAAGTTAGTTGTCCATATTACAAGTCTCTATGGACCAAAGTACAGACACTCTAGTGGTCATAACTTCGTGTAAAGTCCAGAACTCAGTTTTGCTCACTAATCTTGTAAAAATCATTTGAAAATGAAAACGAACCCAAATATTTTGGGGAAACTCCATAAACTTATCTAACACATTATATTATGATATTTTGAAAAGCGTTTTACTCATAGGTTCCTCTAAGTTAGTCGTTACAAGCTCACAAGACAACTCTAAATTCTGTTTAAATCTAGAGTTTATGAAACAAGCTTTTTAACAAATTTCACTTATACACAAGCATACTAAGAAGCTATAAATCATATATGAGATGTATATAATGTATGAAAACATAAAAATAATGATACTCACAATGATGGATGAAGATAGATGCTTAATGATGCAAGATTAACCCAAAATAACTATATAAACTCTAGCTTTTGCTTTCAAAACCCTAATTCACTTGCAACCCTTAATGCAACCTTAACCAACACTTGAATACTACTTGAATACATGAATTAGAGCTGATATATAGTGTGTTTGAAAGTTTTTAAGTGTGAGAATAATGAAGGTGGGTTGGTGGTTTCTTTATACAGCAAGAAAAGAGGAAAGTTCAAAGAGGCTTTGTTACCAAATAGTGATTAGCATCCCATGAATGGCGTTTGAGTGCGCCTTAGGCTTGGGAGATGCCCTTATTTCATGTAATATAGCTGAAAAGAGGGTAATGAGTCATCTTGAGAAGACTTGGCTAGTGTTGGTGCTTGGTTTAGTGTTATACATGATTTAGGGTATGTGAGAAACACAAATGGAAATAACATGTTGGAGTTACTACTTGGGGATGGTGTTAGGTATTGGAGGGCAAATTTGGAAGGTATAAAAGGGGAGGGAAAAATGTTATTTTGAAAGTGTATGATAGTTTAAAGTATTAGTAGAAAAATGGTGATAGTATTGTGTAAGTTGTGCATGCAAACATGTAATAAAATGTAAGTTTATATAGTTTACGTAAAAATAATGAAATGAAATGCATATGACATATAAAACATAACCGTAAGTATATTAATATACTTATTATAAGTAGAATAAGTGTAGTCTAAAGTTTTTGCGCGTTCGAAGATGTTTTTCACAGATTGCGAGATCACTTCCCGGTTTTAGATTAAATCAAGTTTTCACGTGTTCAAAGTAAAATGTTTCAAGTTTTTAAGCAAAAGAAATCCTGAAATTTTGGGTTGTTACAATTGGGGTCTGGTAAGCTTCCAAAAGAAAGTTCTTAGTGTTCCTAGTTGATCTAAGTGATCCTAGAGGTTAAGTCGAATCACGAGTTCTTAGGGTGGATTCCTAGCGCGGAATACCGTAGGGAGTAGCTCTTTTTAGTGAGCGCCAATCTTAGTGCATATCGGTGGAGCGAAGTTGTAATATGGTTTATAGTCCACCATAAGGATTATACTAGTGTAACACCCCCAAAATGGGTCACAACGGAATAAGGGTCCGGGGCGTGTTACTTCTCAAATCAATAGCACAAGATATATAAGAACGACAAAAAGTCGTTTAAAATGATACATTGGATTTGATAAAAGACTTGTTACACAAAAGCATGCAGGCTTTACTTGTTCCAGGTGTTTGTATTACAAGATTGAAAATTTACATTTCCCAACAATATTACATCCAAATCTTCTAGCGTGATAAACCAGAAAGTGTCAAACGATATCCCTGGCACCTGTGCCTATTGACCACCTGAAAAAATTGCTTTAAACACGTCACCAAAAAATGATGTGAATTATACGGTTAGTAAATTCTAATACGATAGGACCGCAAGTCTTTCCCCGGTGATTATGCATCAGATGCAGACATACAAATCAATTACGTTTTCTAAGTCATGACCTGAAGCTCAGGAAATTTATTCGGCAATAATAAATATTGTATTGCCGATCAGATGTTCAAGCCTAAAATATCCTAAATTGAATGCTATAACGTTCGTTCCCGGTGATAGCTAATAACCCGAACGGGGAGGTTAATCCTAAATAGATCTATTCATAAACATTCGCAGATCTATTCATAACATTCGCGCTCACAATCCAGTAACTGACAGTTCATGATAATGGGCTCAAGTAGGGTTATCGCTACTTAGGTAACACGTAATCATAATGTAAAACTTAACCACTTATGTCCAATTGTAAAACAATGCATGTTTCTCACCCCCAAAAACTTATAAAACAAAATCATGTAAAACGTGGGGCTATAAACTCACCTCAGCAGTGAAGTGAATGAGTAATAATCGAGTAAGTGAAATAACGAGTCACAGACGAGTCCAAAGGTAACCTAATCAAACATAGGTCGTATAAGTACTATGAACTTCGATAACTAATATCGTATACAATCCTATATAGATCATCACCATCTATTTTTAATTTATAAATCGTTGTTATAAAGTAAAAACGTTTATAATTATCGTTTTAGTAAAACTAGCATAACTTTCCCGTTTTAAACTCGTTTCTTGCGTTTCTTACGACCACGTATTCGTATTAAGATGATATATAAAAATATTACATTTTTATATTTTATAACCTTCTGATGAACAATACTTTTACTATTCACGGCGTTTTATAAATTTTATTATCGTAAAACTCGTAAATGCAACAACTTATTTGTTTTAATCCCGATTTTAGTGATTCCTTCGAGCACGTCTTCGTTATTAAAATTATCACATTTTTATAAAGTGGGGTCTGCTGATGAACAGTAATTTTTACTGTTCGTTGTTTATAAAATTACTTTTATAAACTTTAATTATCGTAAACGTCGTATTTTATTCGTTTTAGCTCTGTTTTTAGTAATTCTTTCGAGCACGTTCTCGTAATTGAAAGTTCTATTTATTTATAAGGTTTACAAAAATAAATGTTTCTGTCATGAATAGTAACTTTTTATAAAATTTATTTTATAAAAGTGTAATTATCGTTAACTTGTGAAATTCATAACTCTTTCGTTATTAATTGAAAATTACGATTCTTATCATTTTGAAATCCTAAGAATATGTACAATCTGTGAAAAATACTAAACTTTCTGTTTTAGAAGTATTTTATAACTTGCTTTTATAAAGTTTATTTTATAAAACCGGTATTAACGTAAATCGTGTTTTTATCGTATCTTTTTCGTTATTAATCCGTTTTTCGAGTTTCTTACCTTTTTGGAATCGTCATGAGACGTATTATTTTTATAAAAGGTCAAACCCACTGTTAGAAATTCGAAATCCAAACAGCCCCTTTATGTTTAATATGTATACTTTTATATAAAGCTTGTTTTATGTACTTTTTACTTTTGTAAATTACCACAAGTATTTTATACCATAAATATTATATGTGATACATATAATAATGTCCAATAGTCCATCCTTTGTCCTCATAAGTCCATGATAATAAGATTTACAAGATTAACAAATTATTTACACACTTTTACTTGTAGCTTTTTATGTAAATCCTTAAAAACCCTAATCTTGCATTAACACTTTTTAAGCTTAACCAAGATTGTAAAACACTTATGTATCCATTTATAACCTCATAATATCACCCATATAACATGTGTATAAGTGTACAAATTCACAATCACAAGTAAAAATACATTTTACATGTTAAAAAAAGTATCCTAATGGTGATTTTACTACATAAACATCATATACACATATAATCATGAAAATGAAAAGATAAAGGTTTTTAGATGACCTTATGATGAATGATGGTGATGAGATTTAAGTGCTAAACCCTTGTTTAGACTTTAAACCAAAGCTTGCAAATATGAAAAATCTAGATTAGGTTAGAAACCCTAATCTTACTCTCTTTGCTTCAATACTTATAAATGGTTAACCAAGGCTTGCAAATACCTTAGTATATCTTAGGAATGATGTGTGATTACTTGTATATGTTGTAGAAAAATTTGTATGGATTATTTAAAAGGGGGTGTTTGTGTCGTGGGCTTATAAGGAGCAAAAGGAGAGAAGTGAGTTTGTTTTTGGTAATTGGAAAGACTTATGTGTTTTTATCTCAAGTATTGCTAGTATATAAGATATAAGTTAGTCAAAAAGGTGTACATATGAGTCATGAGACAAGATGAGCAAAATAGGGAAGTCCTTATGGTCTAGGTATGGTGTTCTCTTAAAATTGTCTCATGGTTTTATTAGTTGGTGTAGTACAATTCAAGGTTGCATTGGGGGGGTTTTTCTGGTGGATAGGTGATGGCTGGTATTCAGGGTTCTTGATAGGGCGTGGGGGGTTGGGTGTTTTTCTGGTTGGGGTGTCCTTGTGTTAGATGGGTGTGTGGTTTTCTGCGGGTTGGTTTTTTTGGGGTTGGAGGCGCGGTGGGGTTGTGGTTGGTGGTGTTGTTTGTGTTGTTATTGTTATATATGGATTTATTTTTGTGATTTTTTGCGGTATTGGGGTATAAATGTGGGTATTTTTTTTGAAGGTAGAAAAAGTTTTGTGATGGTTTCGGGTAGGCTAAACTTAATTTATCGTGAAACGTAACAATTTTACGTAACTGATAAAAATAAAATAAACAAAGACCATAATTATTCTCAAAATAATTATTTAATACTTGATTGATGTAAACGTTTAATTGTTTGATGCCCGTTTACATTAAATGATCGTTTTTAGCTTACGCGATTTTACTTAATACATGAAATTAAAAGCAAACGCGTACAATACTAAAAATAAATAGTGGACTTATTGACGTCGTCAATGACTTGAAAATACAGGGTGTTATAAGACTTTCCCCCATTAAACAGCCATGTCCCTCCAGGCTTACGATGCAGCACTTGATACGACGGGTGGCGGTATTTTGGGTGAAGAGGAGGGTGGGTTTATTTCTTCTGACAATTGATCTTCACGTTTCCACGTGAACTCATGACCTCTTTTGGAGCCTCCAGTCTTACCATGACAATTGGGACACGGTATGCCTCCATTGTTTGACCCTCTGATCCAATGATCTCGACCGGTTCACTCAACAAACTTAACTGAACTTGTCATCAACAAGTGTAGACCCGTCCCCAATGGCACAGTTAATGGATCATCGGAATAACACCTCTTCAAATTGGATACATGAAAAGTGTTGTGAACCCTGCTCAGCTCTTGCAGAAGCTCAAGGTTGTATGCAACGGCCCCAACTTTTTCTAACACCTTGAAAGGTCCGACATATCTAGGGTTTAACATCACCCGTTTGCCAAAACGTACGACCCCTTTCAAAGACGAAACCTTCAGCATAACTTTATCCCCAACTTGAAAATCCATCGGCTTACACTTCTTATCGGCATAACTCTTTTGTCGATCACGAGCGGTTTGCATTCTCTGCTTTATCTGAATAATCTTCTCGGTCGTCTCTCGAACTAACTCTGGACCGGTAACTTACACTTGCCCAACCTCGGCCCAACAAACAGGTGAGCAACACTTTTGACCGTAAAGCGCTTCAAAAGGTGCAGCCTTTATGCTAGCGTGATAACTGTTGTTGTACGAGAACTCAACTAAGGATAAATGGTCAACCCAACCCTTTCCAAAGTCGATCACGCATGCACGTAGCATATCCTCGAGAGTTTGAATAGTCATCTCGCTTTGGGGTACCGTCCCAAGTCTCTGGATTGGTAGGGGTGGGGGGGGGGGGGGGGGGGGGGGGGGGGGGGGCAGCGGTGGGGGGACTTCATGGCCAGCCTAAGTACCCAAAGCCTTCTGGAGTGACTTCTAGAAATTTGATGCGAACCTAGGATCACGATCGAAAATGATTGAGACTAGGATTCCTTGTCTTGCGACCACTTCCTTTAGGTACATTTTTGCCAGTTTCTCCAAGGGATCAGTTTCCCTCATCGGTAGAAAGATTGCAGACTTAGTGAGTCAGTCAACAATCACCCAAATGGTATCGTAGCCTTGCGACGACCTTGGAAGCTTTGTAACAAAATCCATAGTAGATGTTTGTCCCACTTCCATTATGTTATCTCGGGCTTACCAACAATCCTGAGGCAATTTGTGTTCGGGAAATCCCTTGAACTCTACAAGATCAAACACTTGCTAACATAGGTGGCGATGTTGGCCTTCATATTGGGCCACCAATATAGCTTCTTCATATCTTGGTACATCTTGTCAGAACCCGGATGAATAGAGTATTTTGACTTGTGGGACTCGTGCATAATCACAGTCCTCAAGTCGCCATAACATGGTAACCAACTCCTGCCATTGAAGCATAGGGTTCCATCCGCTCGTGGTTCTAACTTTTCCGTTCTGAATTTCTCCAGATCTTTAAATTTTTTCAACCACATACCTCCAATATCTTCGTTCATGAGAATTCTTCGACTTTCGAGCTTCAGTCCTGAGCATTCAAAATGTTTTTAGGAATATTCAAGCCAATAGTCATGGGCTAGGGCTCGAACCCTTAATGTGGTTCTTCGTTTCATACCTTCCCAAACTCCAAAGCAATCAGCAATGACTATTTGCTTTTCCCCGGGTGATAACGAATATCGCAATCGTAATCACTGAGCAACTCTAACCATCGGCGATGTCTCATGTTTAGGTCATTCTGATCAAGAATGTGTTGTTAGCTCTTATGATCAGTGAACACTGTGCACTTGGTTCCATACAGGTAGTGCATCCAAATCTTGAGAGCGAACACTACTGCTCCAAGTTCCAAATCATGAGTTATATAGTTTTTCTTATGGATCTTCAGTTGGCATGATGCGTAAGCAATCACCTTTTCTTTTTGCATTAACACAATGCCCAAACCCTTCTTTGAAGACATCGCGTATGCGATTAAAATCTTTCGCTTCCTTCAAGGTAATGCCAGGATGGTGCACTTCACCAACTCCATTTCAGCTCTCAACAGTTTGAAAAGCTGCTTCTTGTTTATCCACGCCCAAACAAACTGACCGTTCTTTTGAGTAAGCTTGGTTATTGGTTTGGCGATCTTCGAAAACCCTTCAATGAATCTCCGGTAATACCCAGCAAGACCTAAAAATTGACGAATCTCCGTTGGTGACTTAGGATATGCCCAATCTTTAATGGATTTGATATTGGCAGGATCCACGTGAATGCCTGATATGTGTGAAAACACATATCCGTTTTATATCAAAAATGGCCTATAAAAGACAAAATTGTGCTTAAAATGCTTGTATATTGCTTGTTTTGTCTTTGTGATTGTGTAGGTTACGATAATGCAAAATCCATAGAGGATATAAGTGCAAGGGGATGGGGGGGGGACCAGACAAACACGGATACGAGACGGAAAAGAGTGTACAAGAGCCGGGAAAATGCTATCAAAGGTCAACAAAAGTCAACCCTTGGTCAACATTAGTCAACCACAAGAAGACAAAATCCCACAAATACCCTTAAAGTTAAACCAAATTGCAAAAATAACCCAAAAACCCTAACACCGTTAGTCTTTTTATTAATAAAGACTAACGGTCGTTAAAGTCCATTTATAAAAACCAAATCCACAAACAACCTGTTAACCTATAACCAAGCCCTTATAAATCCCTTGGCCCAAAACAAACACCCATGGCCCATTCCCTTTATTTTAAGCCCAAAGTAAAAAGATATCACCCGGGTCAACTACCAGGAGACAAAACCTTTCAAAATTCCCAAAATGCCCTTAATGTTAAATCAAAATTCATAAAAAGCCCCTAAAACCCTAACACCGTTATCTTTTTATTAATAAAAGATAACGGTCGTTATCCTTCTTATAAAAACCAAATCCAAAACCTGTTAACCTTACCAAGCCCAAAACCATAACCCTTGGCCCAATTCCTTTTCTTTTTTATAAACCAAAGTCAAAGCCCGTTTTCCCCGAGTCAAACCCCCTCCCAAATGGTTAAAAAGGCGCGAACCCTTTTTACTATTCACCCATCGTCCCAAAGATTACCTTGCGTCAAAAACAAAGGGCAAATGGAAATTGATGATGTGGCTTAGTAATTCAAGTGCCAAGGAATGATGTGACAGAGCTATACGTCACAAGAGCTTTTGATTGGTTGAATCCCACAAGAGAGGACACGCGGGTCTGACAAGAAACACACCAAGGATCAACTTTTTGCACTAAAATGAGTACAAAAGAAGCACACAAGGTCTGACACACGGAATGCCACGTTGGCAATCCGTGTGCTCACCCATTTAATCCAACGGTGATAAGAAGGCATCCAATGATAAGTGAGCAATCAAAGGTTAAGATCAAGGGATAGAGAAGCATGGCTATGACCTAGAAGCATCCTCAGAAGGCTATAAATACAAGCTCACTTCTCACACACATCATCTCTTTTTCCCTGTAGCTTTTAGTTAAGTAGCTTATGTAATTTTTCGTTTAAAATGTATTTTCCTTTTTAAGCTCTTGTAATTTCAATTTTCAAGTCTTGTAATCTGTTTTGAGTATTAATAAAATTAAAATTTTAGTTTTCACAATTTGTTTTTACTTTAAAGCTTTTATATAACTCAAATGCTTTTAGTAACTGTTACATAAGCTCTAATAAGCTCATCATAAGCTCATCTAAGTCTCTAAGCTTAGATTAGAGCTCTCCTTGATCAATAATCTACTTAAATCTTAAAATCAGATAAAATACCTTTGCTAAATGGATTTTGAGCTTTTGGATGATAAGCTTACAATGGAAGAGCTTATGGGACTTAACTAGCTTATCCTTGTGATAAGCTAGAGCTTGTAGACAGCTCTTTGAGCTCATTTAGCCTTTGTTTAGCTAAGGCCTTTGTAAGTCTTCTTCTATCCTCACTGTCTTTAATTTCCTAGTTTAGAATTGCTTAATTTGCTTATTAATCTTGCTTATTTGTGCTTAATTCTGTCTATTTGTGCTTATTAAATATGTTTGAGTATCTGTTTTTAAGTTTTATAGCATAGATCTTAGTTCTCTTTATATTGTCTTATAAATTTGTCAAAAAACCAAAAATAGTTAGCATAACTAGTAGCTTATTGTTTCTGGCTTATTTGCTTATTAATAATTGCTTGTTTAGGTTGTTATAATCTGCTCATTATCTGGTATTTAAGTTTTAATCACTAAATTTCTATTTCATAAGCTTAAATGGAATTAATTAGGTTTAAAGGGGTGTTTGGGTCAAAGCCAGTACTAACCACAAGTTAGTACTGGTAAGGGGTCTTGCCACTTTAGTTCATTTTAATCCTTTATATTTAAGTTTTAGATATAGATTTAAGGTTTGTATTAGAGTTAATCTAGTTTTTATCAAGTTTATAGATAGTAGTTAGCATCTGTGGACTTAAGTTTAAATCCATAAGCTCTTTATGCCTGCTCTTTTTCTAGCTGTTCTTTCTACTCAATTTGCTTTTGATTTAGTGAGTTTAGAGTATTGAAACAATGTCCTATTGCCTGCATTCTTGGATTTGACACTATTGTGTCAAATGCATCAGTAAGAAAAGTAGATAAGAGGCATTTATCATCATCAATATTCAGAGGGTATAAGTTGCTTATAGGTTTTGATTTTTAGTTTGCAAATAGATTTAGGATCATAGTTCATCTGTTTTAAGTTAGTCTTAAAAAATAGCTTATTTGATAATCTGTTTTTAGCTTTTAAAATTAGCTTTTGTCTTTTCAATTTCAAAAACAAAACTTTCTTATGCTAAGCATTAGGTCTGTTTTCAAGTAGCTTTTTCAATGAGCTTTTGTTTTCCAAAATACCTTTCAAAAGCATTTTTAAATAGTCTTTAGGATAAGCTCTAAGTAGGTATAAGCTGTTTTGCTTAAAGTTCTTGTTAGTTAGCTTAATTTTAAGCTCAAAGTCTGCCTAGGGTCTGTTTGGTTTGTAGTTTTCATATAAAAGCTTATTTGGAATTTCAGCTTATGGCTTGTCTTTTTGGATCTTATTTCTATCCATGTTAGCTTACTAGGTTAGGATTAGTATAAAATTAGCTTATAATTCTTTGCCATCAGCTTATTTAGTTTTGTAGCTTATAAAGTTTTCTAAAAAAACCAAAAATAAAGTTAAGTAGTTCTGTCATGTTTTGGTAGGTGCTTTTCGAAAATTATATTCTTTTATACAAATGCTTAATATTAGCTTTTCTACAACTGTGTTTTTATTGAGTTTTCAAAAATAAAAATAAAAAAAATGGAGGAATCGGGTGAGCAGCTCGAACCCCGACCTCAACATCCTCAACCTTATAAACGCCTCACATTCCACACACCCTAACATACGTGCCCTGGGATACTTATTTCGGTTAATACTTTAACAAAGTTTAATCTTTGTATAATTTTCCCGCCTTTTAGCTTTAATAACCTTTGGCTTATACACATCCTTTGCGTTAAGGCTTTGTAACCACGCTTATTGTGTCCTAGGTCCCTGTAGTTTCAAGCTATATTCTGTATGTTTTTAGATTTTTAAATTAGTTTAGTATTTTAAACTTTATATTTTATTATAAAAACGTATAAAAAATCATAAAAAAAAAAAAAATCATAAAATTTATAATTCTTTTTGTTAGAAAATGTCTTTTATCATAAAGTTTCTAGGAAAAAGATTTTGTTACCCAGGGTTTAAATGCAAAATTTCATTTTTAAAAACGAATTTCGTTCCCTTTAACGTTTTTCGTGTTGGGAAAAGAGCGTCTAACTCCGTTTGTGCGATTTTCTGGAAACTTCGGTGTAGTCAATTAGATATATTAAAAGTATAAATTCATTTTAGGTTTATGTTTGGAAATTTAGGTTTTTATTCACCGTTTAGTTTCCCGTTTGCGATTTGTAGTTAAAGTTTAAAATTCCCGTTATTAAAGTTAATGTAATTGTCCTTTAATTTGTTTCAATTTTTTAGAATTTTAGAAACTTATCACTTGAACTCAATTCAAATCATTGGTCCGAAAACAAACTGTCCTCATTTCACAAATCGTTGGACTTACGACCCTAATCATCTATGCCGGTAAAACTTAGCGTTATCTATTATATATAATAGTAGAATGTTTTCCTTACTACCTTTGACCTCAGAAGGGAGTTTGGTAATTTTCTATACTGATATATTAATTACTACAATCATTGGGAATATAATGAAGCAAAAGGAGGGTTTTTGTTTGATTTTCTCCAAAAGTTTTGTGTTGTAAGTGTTTTTAAACTATACTTGCATACTTGTGTAATATATAACTAGGAATGTCAAAATTGCAATTGTATCTTGAAGACAACACAAAGGTCCTGAGGAATATTTGTCCAAAGTGAACATAACTACTAGGTATAAATATATATGTAGTAACAATGACCAATTGATTATTTGGGTGCTCTAGTCCCTTTGTTGTTTTGTCCCTTGGCTAGGAGGGAACGCTTCTAAGTGGTTTTTATATTAACAACATATCTATGATAGTTAGAAAAGTTACAACGGGTAGGTTTTGTATACAATGTGTCTACTTTGAAAGTATTCATGACTTGTTTATTTCTATGAACAAAGTGAACAATAATATTAACTTGTGTAAAGTTTAATAAAACTTTGGATTAATTGGTATAAAAGGTAGAGGTAGTCGGTTGAAACGTAGAAATATTGTTTGTGTTCGGGAATGCCTAACTTATTTATCCATCGAAAACGTAAACACTTTACGTAACGTAATAAAAATAAAATGAAACAAATACCATAATTATGCCCTCAAAATAATTATTAATACTTTATTGAAGTAAACGTTTAATTGTTGATTACCGCGTTTTACATTGAACGATCATTGCTTAGCTTACGCGTTTTACTAATACATAAATTTAAAAGCAACCGTACAACAACTAAAACAAAGAAATAGTAGATTATTGACTCGCAAATAACGTGAAAACAGGGTGTTATAACTCCCTTAAAGACGGTGTCCTCAAGGACTAACATGCTGTACTTGCGCATGCGTTCTTTGTGAAGAGATCGTATTTCTTCTTGAATTGGTCTCAGACTTTTCCCCACGTAAACTCAGGACCATTACTTGAGTTCCATCTATTACCTAACGATTAGGACAACGCTTATGCCTCAACTGTTTTAAACTCTCGATCCATATCTCATCTCGTTCCACGACATAAAAACTGAACTTTCATCGAATGTGTATCCATCCAATGGCACACATGGATCATCGAATAACACCTCTTCAAATTGGATACAAATAGAAATGTTGATGAACCCTGCTCCAGACCTCTTGCGAAGCTCAAACTAGTATCAACACTCTAACTTTTTCTAAACACCATTGAAGGTTCCACATAATCTTGGTTTTTAACTTCCCTCGATTTGCCAAAACGTACGACCCCTTTCCAAGGCACAAATTCAGAGAAGAAAAGCTTAAACAAGTCAAAGATCAAGATCAAGTCATCACATCTAGTTCTGAAGATCATGATCAAGGTGTTAAAGATTGAATTACCAAAGCACATCAAGTGAAGTACCCTATCAACAACGAGCTAAAGAGACAAGCACGAGTGAGCTAACTTCTCATGACCTCATCTAGGGGGAGATTGTTAGGATCACATAAATGGACCCGAACAAAGAAGCTTCGGTCACTCGAAGATGCAAGACAAAAGTCTAGCTCGAAAGACAATGTTAATTAATGTTTATTATGTATACGGGCCAAGATGTAAAAAGCCCAAAAGAAAGCCCTCAAAGGCAAATCCTAGTTAGTATAAATACACCTAGTTTAGTCAAAATTAGGTTAGCTACTCCATTATTATTTTTCATTGTTTAGGGGTTTGTAGCAACTCTTGTTTTCTTTCAATCAAAAGTTCTTTAATGTTTAATCTTTCATTGCCATTGATCTTGTGATTTCATCCATGGAATGATCTAGGGATCCTACAATTGGTATCAAGAGCCTACAAGATTGATGTATTGATTTGGTTTGTATTTTTTTTTATTGATTTCGAAAAAAAAGGTTTTATTGTTTTTGATTATTTGTGTGTTTTTGATTCTTGATTCATAGATGGTTTATGTTTAATCTAATATCACTCAAACCATCTTGTTAGCAATCAACGATCTCGTGATTTTTTTTGTTCATTGTTTGTTCGTGTATTGTTAAGCAAAAAAAAAGGTCTTTGGTTTCGTGTTTTTGTGCTCACCGAACGAGTCATTCGATCTAGAGGACCGAACGAGGGGAGAGGATCGAACAAGTGGAAAACTAGGCGTTCGAACAAGACAATCGAACAAAGGGTTCGAACAAGACGATCGAACAAAGACAATCGAACAAGGGGTTCGAACAAAGCAATCGAACAAGCTCCTCTCTTGGATCGAACGAGTGGAATTCTTATTGATCGAACGAGTGGAAAAGAAATTGGGTTCGAACGAGTGGAATTCTTATTGATCGAACGAGTGGGATTCAAGGTTGGATCGAACAAGCGACCGAACAAGGCGTTCGAACGAGGGGATCGAACTAGCCATTCGAACTAGCCAATCGAACTAGCCATTCGAACTAGCCATTCGAACTAGCCAATCGAACTAGCCATTCGAAGAGGTTCGAACTAAGTTGATCGAACTAGCGGAGGACCGAACGAGCAATTTTTTTTTGGACCGAACGAAATTTTTTTTTGAAAACTTGTGTGACGAAAAGGGTTTCAGTAAAACGGCCATAACTTTTGATCCGTAAGTCCGTTTTAGGCCCGTGACCTCTCAAATCGAAGAGAAAAACGAGACGGATCACGCTGTAACCATCCTTTAGCTGGTTAAGGATTTTTCGAAGGCCAAAAACTTACGGTTTTCTATTGATTTTGTAAAATCCTGTTAATTCATTTATCGGTTTAAATCATAGAATTGTAAAATCCCTTGAATGTTAATTGATTTCAACAACACAACAAACACGATACATAACACTA
>BQNB010094012.1:3136-26222 GCA_026074375.1 Tanacetum coccineum | reverse complement strand
ACAATTTTATATTTTTTTTATATTCACGAATTCACAAGAAAAAACAAAAAATCGGGAAGAGCAAATATTTTTGTATTTTTGTATTTATTTAACTTTTACTTATACTAAAAAGAAAAGAAAAATATTTTATACTTTTTATATATTTTTTATTTTTTTTATTTTTTTTATTTTTGATTTTCTCAAAAGCGTAACTTTCGAAGACGAAAGGTTATCCAAATCACGATCGACAAACTGCAAACGAAGGAACCTTAATCACAAATCCCCGGCAGCGGCGCCAAAAATTGATTGTTATCAATTATAATATACGTATAATATCAAAGTATAAGAAAATTAAACTACCCTTGAGGGCAAAGGTAGTAAGAAAAATCACATGAAAATATAATACGTAAGAAACCGGTAAGTGATTACCGGGTCGTTTTCCCAAAGACTTATGAAATTGAGACCTCGTTTGTTATTTGGACAATGATTGAATTGGTTCGAATATGATTGTTTTCTAAAATCTAATAGTGAGCAAATAAAGCACAATTAAAAACTAACTATAAAAAAATCGATAACGGGAAATAATGTAAACTACGAATAAGCTAGAACACTGAAATTAAACCCTAAATACTTTCTAAACTTTTTATATATTCTAATTTAACATATTTAAAGTAAAAAGCTAAAGGATATTCTAAACGAAGAGTATTTTAAAGGCCAAAAACGGAAGAAATCGAGAACGGGGATCGCAATTTTTTTTTTCTCCCCCCCGTTCTTTTAAAAAAATGGATTTTCAAACTTATTAACATATGGAAGTAAATTTCAAACTAAGACTAGAGTATGATAAAAGAAAAATTTTATATAAAAAAGAAAAATTATTTTTTGATTATTTTTCTATTTTTTATGATTTTATAAAGTTTATAACAAAATTAATTCACGAAAAATGTAAAACTTTCAGCTAAAAATCCTACATTTTTTCTAAAAATAGCTTATGATAAGAAGGATGCAAGAAAAATGAGAAATCCCTTAATAGCTAAACTAAATAAGTCCGGAATAAATTCAGTATGCATCGAAGTGCTTATTTAGATTAAAACTCAAAAGGGTTAAAAGATTAGATTATGCAAAGTTGGACGTAAAAGTCCCAAGGGCACGTTGGTGAAGGTGTGTGTTGTGAGGTTTATAAAAGGGAGAGACTAGATTGAGGTCGGGGGTTCGAGTCTTGCTCACCCCCGACTTCCTTGGTTTCCCTTTTTTTTTATTTTTTTGCAAAAAACTTTCAAAAGCAAACTTGTAAATCAGCTTATAAGGAAACTTTTTTGTAAAAACAACTTTTTTTGAAAACTTATAAATAAGCTGAAAAGAGCTTATTTAAACAGACATAACTCACTTTGCATGTTTGTGGTTTTTTTTTTTAAGTTTTATCAAACCAAATAAGCTAGAAAACTAGTACTCACAGATAAAACAAGGACTGAATAAGCTATTACTAACCTAATAAGGAAAACTTAACTAGAAATAAGCACGTAATAAGTTGGAAAACCTAATAAGCACTTTTGATAAAACTGAAAACTAAACAGCCTCAAAGGGCATCTTTGAGCAATTTTTTATAAGCTAAAATGGATCTTAATGCTTTTCTTAGCCTCATATACCAAACTTAACGACTAGCAAAAAAGATACTAAAAACTTACAAAACAAAATGATTTTGAAAATCAAATAAGCACTGAAAAAGCTACATGAAAAGACTACTTTTACTTTTAACTATGTTTTTGTCTTTTTAAGAAAATTTGAAATAAGCTAAGACTTTGCCCTAATAAGCTATAAACAACTTATAACTATTCTATCTAACAGTTCTAAACAAGGATTAAGCTAAAAATACTAACTAAAAGCTAAAAATTTCAAATAAGCTTTTTGGTGCAAACTGCTAACCAAACAGTCCCTTAAGGGAGTTTTAGGCTTATCTTTCAATAAGCTAAAAGATCCTTATGGACTTTTGGCTTATACCACTTAAAACTTTGACCTAAAAGCTACTTAAAACCACTTTTAAAAAGTATTTTGAAACTCTAATGCTTAGCTCAAAAGCTTAATGAAAAAGCTGTTTATGAAATTTTACCTTACTTTTGGTTTTTGAATAAAAAGACAGAAAGCTAATTTTAAGCTTAAAAACTTGTTGACTTAATGAACTCCCTCCTTTTTAAAAGCAAACTAAGTTGAAACAAATCTACTATTACCTAAAATCTACTTGTGAACAAAATTTGAAATTCTAAAAACTATTTTTACTGATGATTTTAAGTTTAGAAAATTGGCTCTTTGTTTTTTCTCTAGATGCAGTTGATCACAATGTTGACCCAAGCCAGTATTTTACAAGTGCGGCTTAGAGTTAGACTCTTCTTATTAAATAACATATTGAAGGACAAATTATGCAATGAAAACAACCATAGAAAACTACTTGAGCCTTAAAATGAGTTACTACTATTATATTCTAACAGAAACTTACTAATTCTTAACTAACTATGATTCTAAATAGATATTAGGCTAACACAAGCTCTTAAATCAATCAATGTTAACTCAAATAAGAGATTTAAATAAAAACAAAGGACCAATGGGACTCAAGCAGTACTAACCCAAACACCCCTTTATAATCATCAAATCCATATCCAGCTTATCAAAAGTGTAGATTTAAAGAACATAAATCAAATACCAGATATTAATTCGGCTTAGAACAAACCTTAATGAACCAATATAAGCAATCAAATAAGCCAGAATTGTAAGCTAACTACTTATGCTAATTATTTTTGGTTTTTCTCACTGTTTTCTAAGCAGGATTATGAAACTAAAGATTTTATATAACAAAATTAAACACTGATAAGCATAAATACAGCTATAATAAGCACAAATAAGCTACCAAAAAACAATAAGCAGCAAATTAAGAAAATTAGCTAACATAGCAGATTTAAAGCTAGAAAAGGTTAAAATGAAGACTTACATAAGCCTTTGCGCTAAAAAATGCTATAAAGGCTCATTTTAGCTATCAACTAGCTACGCTTATCCTAAGATAAGCTGGTATGGTCCTGGAAACCCATCCATGTTTGGTTTCCCTTCCTTATTAAGTTGGTAAAATTTGAGGGAGGATTTGTGTAAGATAAGCTCAACTAAGCTTTTGAGAGCTTAGTTGAGTAAATAGCCAGCTTAAGAGTAGATAAGAGCTTATAAAAGAGAATGAGAGCTTATGAAACAGTTAAAGCTTTTTAAACCATATTTTTGCATAAAAGTAGATTTATGAAAAGACAATTGCACAAATAGAAAACTTTGAATTCTTATTGATAATAAAGCTGAGTACAAGTTGAAATAGAGATACATATAATAATTAACATAAGACATTACTTTTTAAGAAATATTAGACAATTTAAAAGCTACTCTAAAAAGTAATAAAATAACTAACTATCGTCCTGCGACCTGAGTAGTTGAGAGCCTTGTATTTATAGGAGAGAAATGATTCTTCTTGGTCTTCAAGTCTGTTAAACACTCCTCTTAATCTGAACTCTCCATTCTTTGCAATCATTGGATGCCATATCTTCACCGTTGGATCAAAATGAGCACACAGATTGCCAGCGTGGCATTCCTTATGTCAGAGGCTTTGTACTTCTTTTACATTGATTTTAGTACAATATTCCCCTTTTTGGTGTGATTCTTTGAAGCCCGCGTGTCAGTCCCTCTTGTAAGCTAGACCAATTAGAGCCCTTGAGTGACGATTCTTCTGCCAAGTTGGCACTTGGTACTAAGGATCTTCAAGGCCACGTTGGATTGAGATAAATGCCTTTTTATTGAGGTTAATTTTGATAAAATGAAATGGGGGAGACAGTGAACAGTAAAACTATTTTTCCCACCCCCAAATTCACTCGTTTTATATTTGACTTTGGCAAATAGGGTTTGACTTGGGCTTGTATAAAAGGGTTTGGGCCATGGGTTTTATAAAAAAAGAAATGGGGGGGTTGGTCGGTTAAGGGTTATTAAGTAAAGATAACGACCGTTATCCTTTTATAATTAAAGGACTAACGGGGTTAGGGTTTTAAGGACTTTTTGTGAATTTGTTTTAACAATAAGGGTATTTTGGGTATTTTAAGGGTTTTGGCATTTTGTGAATTGACCATTGTTGACCATGGGTTGACTTTGTTGACCTTTGCTAGAAAACTTCTAACTCTTGTGCACTCTATCCGTTCCTGTGTTCGTGTTTGTCCGGTTTTGACCGTTTTCTTATGATTTTTGCAATATCCGTACCTACACATTTACAAACCAACGTAAAATACACAAAATACAAGTATATTTTTTTCACATTTTGATCATATTTAAATGTTAATTTTGGACTTGAAAAGGATATGTGATTTACTACACATATCAATGAGCATCATCACGAGGATCGTCCTGATCTCTTAGGCGAACGGCAAAAGTTCTACATGTAGTTTGTGGTACGTGAAGACTCTCAAACTTCATCTGAAGTGCTAGCCATATTGCTATGTCTTGTTGCGGCAACTGAGGATCGGCTTTCATAGAGAGATACAATTGATATTGTTGTTCTAGAACAGAGGGTGTTTGTGATTGAACTGGATGAACATGAAGAATATGTCCATACATTTAACTTACTTTCTAACGCATAACATTGTGGAGGATGTGATGATACAATGCTTTCTGAATTTGTGAGGAATTTTTGCCTGTAAATTCCACGCTCTTGTAATATAGCTTTAGACAATCATCCGTTCCATCTATTCTTAGTCTTTTGTCTTTCTTGATTACATTCCCTTACGCATCTTACACTGGGAATACCTATTTTTTATGATTTTTTAAAGTTTTTAATAAAAATAAATGTTTAAAAATACTAAACTAATTATAAAAATTCTAAAAAATATATAGAAAATATCTTGAACTAATTAGAACCTAATAAAAATAAGCTTGATTACACAGCTTATCGAATAAGCTGTGTAATAAGCTAAAAACAGCTAATAAGCTAAAATGGGTAAAATGTATATAAGAAATAGATTTTGTAAAACTATAATGAAAAAGACCCCAGGGTGCGTTGGTAGTGAGGTGTGTGGTGTGTTGCTATAAAAGGGTAGAGGGTGTTGAGGTCGAGGGTTCGAGTCTTGCTTAGTATCAGTTACCGTTAATTCTTGGAGTTTCTCAGTATCCAAAGATACGAGATCAGTATGAATCCTACGAGATCTAATTGGTGTGGGGAATGGTGCAATCCTAGACTCCTATACAATCTTCCCTTTCTCCCTTCTCTTTAATTCATGTACTTCATCAGTTATTTCTTCCTCCTCTTTATTAACATTGACAGGTATGACAACATTAGTAATTTCCACCTCTTCATCATTAGTGATCTCCACCTCTGGACTTTCCTTATCACTCCTGGGCTCTAACCTAGTGCCAAGAATATTTGGTTCATCATTCCTAGGGGGTAAACTATCATCAATAACCTTCTCTGATCCTTCCATCATCTTTTCAATCTCTTCAGATACTAAGTGCTTGTTGACTAGTTCCACATTTTCTCTAGCTTCTTGCTCTTATTGACTTTTGTGCTTTGCAAGACTTACTTGTAATGTGTCTTGTAAGATCATCTCATCTGCTTTATCAACAGTTGGCACTGGATATGGTGGAGTTAGACGTGTAGATCTCCTTTCAGGAAGACAAAAACGAATCACAGTAGACCGTTTTGGAGCACTTGACTCTGCTGCATCCATTTTAGGGTTAGGTGACCTAGGGGCGCTAGGTGTCCTATGTGTTCCTTAGGTAGACTTAGTCGTTTGTGACTGAGTCAGAGGAACATCTAACCCAAACACCTCTGCATACATCCTATAATGCTTCGTGTGCTTCATCTCTTCAGTGATCATCCAATCTGGAATTTGCATGCTAACTTTATCTTTGTGTCTCCCTCAATTAAAGATATTTTTCATTATGTCATCATCTTGCAGATTGTGATACATGTCTCACGCAGGTCTTGAAATGTTAGGAAAATAAGTCATGTAATGACTAATGATGATCTTTGTAAATCTTGGATAAGGAATCGAAGATGTTGGATGATGAAGAGAATAGTAAAGTCCTTCCCATGGCAGTTTCGCATAATCCACATGAATGTTATCGATAAAGCAATACATCATTTGCATTATCTGCAACAGCGGTTGATCCTATCCAGTGATACGTATTGTCAAGCATTTGGAAAATATCTTCCATAACGTTTGCCATGGTTGCAGAAGACCAGTTGTCTTAAAGCTTGATGATATCTTCATCTCCATTGTAAAGCCTAATTGTTGTTTATAGAATGGAACCATGTCTAAAAATGATGGTGGTGGCACAAAGCTATCATGATTCTTGGCATTTGCTTGTGGTAAGTGAAAGATTGGCCTGAAGTCATCCAGTGTAAGAGAAAGCACTTTCTTGTCAAGCATAAACATGAGCATATACTTTGATCCGTCTTCCTTTAAAGTATGCTAGAACTGTGCCATAAAGATCCATGTTACAAAGGAAGAAGCAGCAATACTGAATCGTAAAGGATGATTCTTGATGATATTCGTTAGTATTTTGCTTTCGGGTGGACATTGCACTTGTTCAAGATCAACCTTCTTGTTGGCATCCATAAGATCATATCGTTTGTTTGAAGGACACAGTTCGTCTGGATGAACATCAGCTGCATGTTGTTGTTGTACCATGATGATTACTGAATGAATAAAATTGAGAGGTTAGATAACAAATAATTCATTTGACATTTTTGTCTTTTTCCACTCTGTCTATTTTATATGTTCTGGCAATTCTTTTTGAACATATTTTTGATCAGTTTCTTTCTCATGTGCTCGTTCTTGCTTTTTCTAGCACATGCCATACGCTTTATTCGAATTGTTCTTTTGATTTATCATTTTTGTGTGTTCTGGCAATTCTTTTTCGAACACACTTTTGATTTGCTTTTTCGCGTATGGATTTAGCTCTCTCGTTCTGTTTTTAGAATATCCTCACCAGAAATTCTTTGTGACATGATACTCTTTCAAGAATGATGAAGATGTCTCTTTTGATTTTGAATCAAGACTCTTTTGTGAAAAATGAAAGAGAAATCATACAACTTCTTAAAACCATTTTTGTGAAAGAGTATCATTTTGACACAATAACAGATTTTGAGAACGTTTCCAGAAATCTTTTTGACAAAAACTTTCTTTATAATGATAATCATAGAATCACAAATCCACAATTGAATGGTCACTAAGTCACTCACTCCTCATTCTGTTCATTGCAGAAAATGGCCAAAACCAGACATGACTTAGACCACTTAAACAATTGAGACTTGGATTTTCAGATTCAAGTTATAAAAACTTTTCCACTTTCACTTTTTGACATGAATCATAATGAATGAAGACAAACACATCTAATTCAATAATTGAATGGTCACTAAGTCACTCACTCCTCATTCGGTTCATTGTAGAAAATAGTCAAAACCGGATATGACTTAGACCACTTAAACAATTATGAATAGACATATGTGACCCATATCTTAGAATTTATTAAAAAAAATTGTTTCCTGATGTATAATTATCGGTTGTTTCAAAAACACATGAGTAACTGATCGTTATGTTCCACAAACAGTCGAGCATGAATCATCAAAAGCATTTACTTATCCACAAAACTCATTGTTCCTGATTTTGACTTTTTGACGTTACTGAATTTGACATTTTGATTTTTACCAAGTTTGACATTTTGACTTTTACTGAGTTTAGACGTTTGACTTTTACTGAATTTGGACAAAAGAGATAAAAAATGAAAACCATTTGTCTGTTTGAAACACCAAAATTCAAGTCTTTTAATACCAAAAATAATACCATCAAATCAAACTCGATAATCATCAATCTCGATAAACCTCAATCTTTTTCGAATTTCAATTTTTACATCGAATTAATATGTCTGAACGTTTTCATAGTTATGGTTTAGTTAACTTCGTACAATCATCCATTGTTATCGTCTTTGATCATAACTTTTAACACAAATTCACTAAATTCACAAACTCGGTAATATATGAATGTTACCGAGTTTAAACTCGATAAGTCAAAACATGTTAGATCTGATTCAAAATGCTTAACAACTTATGTTTGAGATAAAAAAGAACTAATGATCGCTGTAATGAGCTTCGAAAACCATTTTTTTCCTTCTCAAACTTGGTAATGGTCTCGGTGAATAAAAAATGAAAAATAAAATGTTTGTTCCCTTTTATATTAACCGAATATCACTTTTGTGAAATGTCACTTTCAGCCCTTGTAGTTTCTTTTTCAAATTTAACTTATTTACGTCCCGAATTTTGTTTTCTAATTTTCAAAAACTCCCCCTTGAATAATGATGAGTTTTCAAAAACTGACCAATGTTTACAAAGACTCCCCCTTGGAATGAAATCATGCTAAACACTTAGTCCGTTAATGAATATGGTTGATATAAAATAAAAACTCCCCCTTGAAAATACAACATTTTCCACATTTGAGTTTTTATGAGAGAGCACTGTTTTTATTTTATTTAAGAAATGATGTATATGAATGAAGATTATCCAATTACTCCCCCTCAAATTACGATTCCTTATTTTTAATTAAAAGCTTTTTATAAAAAAACTTGGAATCGTGAATCTAATCATGTGAACTTTAATTTATGTTTTTTTAAATAATAATAAAAAAAACTTTTTGTATTTTTGTATTTTTCAATTTTTTTCATTTGTTTTTTAAAAATGTATTTACATGTTTTTTGATGTATGATCTTTTCAAGAAGATGACTTTGTCAGGCTTTCCAACTGTGTTGGAGTCATACATCTCATACCAATGCGATAAACTAGATACTCAAAGCATTCTTTTGGAAGAGCTTTAATAAATAGATCCGCAAGTTGGTATTCTGTCCCGACAAAGTAAAGTTCCACAGTACCCTTCTCAACATGTTCCTTAATAAAATGATACCGGATGTCTATGTGTTTTGTCTTAGAATGCGGGAATGGGTTGCATAAGATGGCAATGGCACTCTTGGAATCACAATACATCGGAATCCAGTTGTATTTGTATCCGTAATCAAATAGTTGTGTACGCATCCAGATGACTTGTGTACATCAGGCAGACAAGGAAACATATTCAGCCTCAGTAGTAGACATCGCAGTACAATCTTGTTTCTTTGAACTTCAACTCACAAGCTTTCCACCTAGAAATTGCATTCATCCTAATGTGCTTTTACAATCATCTTTACATCCTGCATGGCCCGCATCTGAATATGTAATTAGTTCAAATTCGGAATCCTTCGGATACCATAGTCCCATGTTATAGGACTGTCTTAGGTACCGAAAGATCTGTTTAACCTCTTTAAGGTGTTTGACTGTAGGACGTGCTTGATAACGAGCACATACAAAAGTAGCAAAAGCAATGTCTGGGCGACTGGCTGTTAGATACATAAGCCCTCCTATCATGCGATGATAAGTCGTTTGATCAGTAGGAGTGCCTTGTAAATCCGCATCTAGCCTCTCAGTTACCATAGGTGTGCTCATGGAGACATTCTCATCCAGACCATGTTTCTTTAACAATTCAATCGCGTATTGTGACTGACTTATGAATATGCCACGGGGAGATTGATAAACTTGAAGTCCAAGAAAGAACTTTAGTTCACCCATCATTGACATTTCAAAATTATTTTTCATTAGGTTTGCAAAACGTTTTGAAAAATTTGGATTTGTTGATATAACAACCCATAATTTCCTAGTATTTCATCAATGTAATATCTACTTACTATGTTAAGTACTACTTTTTTATGATAATAAAATTATGTTTCATTCTATTCTATTACAAGCACCTCAAATGATATACTTGGTCACCAAGGAGCTACATCACCTCCTTGGGCACCAAGTATAGTCGCGGCACCATAGGAAGCGAACAACACATCAAACCTAGTTCTAGACTTGCATACTCACTACCTAGCCCTTACATGTCATCCCCTAGCTGGTCCTGATCTTCTCCACCTATCCTAAACTTGTTCACCAAGTTTCCTTGGCCACCAACGTGAATTCGCACCTATAAATAGGGGTAAAACCCTTCCATTTCAAATCACACCTTCAATCTTTCTTTCTAACCATAAATGGAGTCCAAGGCATGATCAAGAACATCAAGAGAAGTATCAAGAAGTCCCAAGAGCAGAATACAAGTGAAGAAACCAAGCCTTGAAGCCCCGAAGTTGTTATTCTAGGCGTACGAAGCTAAAAGTCCCCATTTCGACCCCTTTTCGAACCCACAAGCTCAATTCAGGTTCTATAAGCTCACATTTTGTTTCCATACCCTTATAATGTTCATATGATCATGTATAATCTATTGTTAAAAGCTTTGAACTCAAAAACCCATGTGTTTCCCCTTTTTGATCCAAACCGGGCTCATGAAACCCTAATTTCATGTTTTCTCTTAATCTATATGCTAAACTTATAAAATGTTGTTATAATCTATTTTAATAAGCTTATATAACAATATTATAAGTATTTCATTATGTCTTAAAAGCTTGAAGCTTAAAACTCACGCGTTTTCATTTTGAAACCCTAATTTGACCTGTTTTGATTTCTAGCTTAACAAATCGTTATTTTAAACTTTTGTTACGTTAAACCTTCATATTTTAGCTTATATTAATAAGCTATAACTGGAAAATTACTTTTCATATTGAAAAATATCATTATTATGGATTTTGGACTAAAAACGATACGTTTTTCATGGATAAGGGTATATATCATAACTTTCTGAAACTTATAACTAAAAGGACTGAAAATGTCATTTTAATAAAGTTATAACTTCAAGGGTAAGTTTCGCCATGTTATAAAGTCAAGGGATTATTTGATAAATACTAAAAGGACTAGTTTTGTAAATGTTTATAAATCAAGGGTATATACTATCAATTTAGCATTCTATATAAAATAATATATTTTTATAAATATCAAAATCCTATTGTATCACATTACTAGGGAAATTCATGTGAGGGGTACCATTTAGGTATTTGTTCTGACGAGTTTTGTGGGTTTACGATTTAAAGTGCCCTGACCCCTCAAACAATACTACGTGGCCTCTGAATTATGATTGCCCGAACAGTGATAAACTATATCCATAAATTAATAAATCAAATATGATTAAACATTATAAAGATTTGTCAATCAAACTAAGACTCGACATATTATCCCAGTTACGTGACGAAGCTGCTTTCTTTCAATTGATATACTAAATTTCCACGTTCAAGTAGATAACATCATACTACCATACCGACGCATTTCCACTCTATATACTTTTGCCATTAATCTGATTTCCCTATTAAGGTGAGTTCATAGCCTCACTTTTAAATCTCTTATATTTTATAAACCCGCGAGGGGGATACATGCTTGTTTACAAACTCTTGTACATACTCGTTTATCTTATAACAATGTGATTACTTTTCAAAGACTTAATGAGTTCATAACCTCACATTTCAATCATTTAAATACTTTATAAACCCGTGATACCTATTATAAACCATGAATACAAGTGTTTTCTAACTGTATGCTTTCCTAATATATTATTGTTTGTGATCTAAGTCACTTTATGCCAAAAGTCCCTCATTATCATGGACCATTAATCACTTACGGGAGTGAACGTAAATATTGTTGATAGATCTATTGGGATTGACGAATCCCATTTGTGTTAGCCGGATAGGTAACCAAACACGCTATATTTGAATATTATAGGTAAAATGGCAATACTACACCATGGCCATATCTTTATAATATATATATATATATACATACAAGTCGTTTTGTCCATGAGCCTTAGACTTAATATATGTTTTTTTTATGATAATTGTATTCGTTGCAATTATTACCATCAAATTAACTTGTGTTCAACTATTACATTTCAAACCTATGAATTTCACTCAACCTTTGTGTTGACCCTTTTTATGCATGTTTATCCCAGGTGATTGAGCAACTTATGGCATGGAGTGGCATGGACTTGAAGATGGCTAAAACTTGTTATCATTCACATTTTATGTTTCTAGATTTTGGGACCTGCCTTTGTAAAACTCTGATTTTAAATGAATGATAACGTATCTTTTAAAAACGTCTCTTTTGAGTCGTTTTCTATGATTGTGTCTGTGATTCATGAAGTAATACCCCAGATTAACTTCCGCTGCTATATTACCAAAATGGGGGTGTTACAGAGTGGTATCAAAGCTCATGGTTATAGAGAACAAGGGTAAAACCTTAACTATAACTACTTTTCTTTTGCCATCAATGTCCTTCGTGCCACTACATTCCTTGAATTGTGAAGATGCCACTACTTTTTCCGAATAGTATGTAAAAATACATAACTACTATACTATTATATAAATAACTTATGTTATTCATTATTGGGTTGTTACAATCATGTCTTCTTACACCCACCCTTCTATCCTTTCTAATTACGATGTGGAGGATGCTTTTTCTTTTACAAATGCTCTTAACTATATCCCGACTCCACCAAGCTATTCCCTAGTCACACCGGGAAACATCTCTCCTGACTCTTCAGATGATTTAACTAAAGATCTTTTATCCTCACTATCTATCTCACCTTTTCACGATGGATTCCTATATGAAAAGGGTCATACAAAATATGAGCAATTCCACCACCAAGTTATTATTGCTCTACTAACTATTGTACCTCCACTGATGTTTGATTCCTGACATTTCTTTCCTCCCGAGAAGATTTCACCACCTAAAGACGCTAAGACACCTGTCGAATCACCCATTCCAATATCTAATTCTTCATCAGTAGGATCAACATCACCAATTAGGTCTAACACATCACCACCCGACTATCCCTTTAATGAATCCTTAAATTTTATAGTTTCCCCCGAAAACCAAATAAATTAGAATGGAATCAGAGTGGTGTAGCAGAAGCATAGTGGGCCCATAACCCTCAGGTCCCAGGAATCAAAGATCCTTAAAAACTTCTTCAAGACGATGACCTTCCTAACTTCTTCTTGACTTCATTTTGATAATATCAAAACTTGACATAGTTATCAATCTCATTGGTTCTTTTATATTCAACTCTGAGTTGGAATATTCACCTCAAACACATACCTCCACGTGTAACTCACCGCATTCTCGGCTGATTGGAAAATGACAGCAAAAATATTTATCTTATAACATCTTGTTTTAAGACATCAAAGCGATTGCCGTCTCATTATTATCCTCATCATTCTTTATGATTCTAGAACAATACATGACATTGTTTTAATATCATATCTTGTGTCGATATTTAGGTAGGATGATTTATAATCATCTTATTGAAATGAATTAGGACACTTCTTCATTTGAATAAGGAAATTATAAATCACCAAACTATAAATTTATAAATTCTCAGTTACAAGGATTGGGACGCCTCTGTTTGTAAATGACAAATTATAAATGAGTAGGCTTAAGTATGGCATTCGTACAAACAAGTTTCTTTCAATCTGTTTGTACAAATAAATCCTTTTCTTCATTTAATCATTATCAAGTCTCTAGTCGTCATCTGTTCATTTCTAAATTTATATCCAACATGATTTGCAACTCTCTTACAAATCATAATAATCACTCCGGCATTCAGCTAAATCTCGGGACGAGATTTCTATAAGGTTAGGGGACTATAACAACCCATAATTTCCTAGTATTTCATCAATGTAATATCTACTTACTATGTTAAGTACTACTTTTTCACGGTAATAAAATTTTGTTTCATTCTATTCCATTACGTATCATAGTTTATATTTTTAAAGTTAACGAGCTCACGCAACCTACCTATGACAATCATATCTACATATATGTCAAGCAAACATCATAACATGTCAAGTCAATATCTTAATATCATTTTTACAAAGTACATTACTCATATAATGTACCATTTGCAACGTTATATCAAGACAAGCTTTAAACCGTTAACGTTGACGTTTAAGCCCTAATTTCATGTAAAGTACACATTCAAAATGAATGTACAATCAATCAAAGCACATGAACAAGTATCATAGCATCTTATTTGAATACACATTCCCTCCAAAATAAAGTACAAGTCTTATAAAGCACAATGTACAAGTCATTAAGCATAACATCCAAAATAGCCGTTTTACCACCATTTTCATTCTAGTTTCTTTACCACCACTTTTGTACAAGCTACTACACTCAATATGTGACATGTAAACCCTAATTACTCTACTCATAAGCTCTCATACATATTTAAAAAAAACCTTAAAACCTAAAACGAAACTCGAAACCCTAAAACCGAGATAGTTTCCAACCCGTGACCTATTTCTTCATTTTTACCCATCTTAAACCTAAACCAATAATCAATTAAGTTGTAAATACTTAATATACAACCTTAAATTTCATAATCTATCCTTTTTACTCCAATGTACATGAAATTTAAACCAAAAATCCTAACCTGAGCTAGTTTGAACCCAATACTCCTTTTCCCTCCTTTTTACCTATTTTGAAAACCAACCAAGCACCCACACACCTACATGACTCACCTACTTCAACTAGAAGCAGCTTACAAGCACCTCAAATGATATACTTGGTCACCAAGGAGCTACATCACCTCCTTGGGCACCAAGTATAGCCGCGGCACCATAGGAAGCGAACAACACATCAAACCTAGTTCTAGACTTGCATACTCACTACCTAGCCCTTCCATGTGATCCCCTAGCTGGTCCTAATCATCTCCACCTGTCCTAAACTTGGTCACCAAGTTTCCTTGGCCACCAAGGTGAATTCGCACCTATAAATACGGGTAAAACCCTTCCATTTCAAATCACACCTTCAATCTTTCTTTTTAACCATCAATGGAGTCCAAGGCCTGATCAAGAACATCAATAGAAGTCTCAAGAAGTCCCAAGAGCATAATACAAGTGAAGAAACCAAGCCTTGAAGCCCCAGAGTTGTTATTATAGGCGTACGAAGCTAAAAGTCCCTATTTTAACCCCTTCTCGAACCCACATGCTCAATTCAGGTTCTATAAGCTCACATTTTATTACCATACCATTATAATGTTCATATGATCATGTATAATCTATTGTTAAAAGCTTTGAACTCAACAACCCATGCGTTTTCCCTTTTTGATCCAAACCGAGCTCATGAAACCCTAATTTCATGTTTTCTCTTAATCTATAAGCTAAACTTATAAAATCCTGTTATAATCTTTTTTAATAAGCTTATATAATAATATTATAAGTATTTCATTATGTATTAAAAGCTTGAAGCTTAAAACCTGCGCGTTTTCGTTTTGAAACCCTAATTTGACCAGTTTTGATTTCTAGCTTAACAAATCGTTATTTTAAACTTTCGTTACGTTACACCTTCATATTTTAGCTTATATTAATAAGCTATAACCTGCAAATTACTTTTCATATTGAAAAATATCATTATTATGGATTTTGGACTAAAAACGATACGTTTTTCATGCATAAGGGTATATATCATAACTTTCTGAAACTTTATACTAAAAGTACTGAAAATGTCATTTTAATAAAGTTATAACTTCAAGGGTAAGTTTTGCCATGTTATAAAGTCAAGGGATTATTTGATAAATACTAAAAGGACTAGTTTTGTAAATGTTTATAAATCAAGGGTATATACTGTCAATTTAGCATTCTATATAAAATAATATATTTTTATAAATATTAAAATCCTATTGTATCACATTACTAGGGAAATTCATGTGAGGGGTACCATTTAGGTATTTGTTCTGACGAGTTTTGTGGGTTTACGATTTAAAGTGCCCTGACCCCTCAAACAATACTACGTGGCCTCTGAATTATGATTGCCCGAAACAGTGATAAACATAACCATAAATTAATAAATCAAATATGATTAAACATTATAAAGATTTGTTAATAAAACTAAGACTCGACATAATATCCCATGTTACGTGACGAAGCTGCTTTCTTTCAATTGATATACTGAATTTCCAAGTTCAAGTAGATAACATCATACTACCATACCGATGCATTTCCACTTGATATACTTTTGCCATTAATAAGATTTCCCTATTAAGGTGAGTTCATAGCCTCACTTTTAAATCTCTTATATTTTATAAACCCGCGAGGGGGATACATGCTTGTTTACAAACTCTTTTACATACTCGTTTATCTTATAACAATGTGATTACTTTTCAAAGACTTAATGAGTTCATAACCTCACATTTCAATCATTTGAATGCTTTATAAACCCGTGATACCTACTATAAACCATGAATACAAGTGTTTTCTAATTGTATGTTTTCCTGATATATTATTGCTTGTTGTCTAAGACCCTTTATGCCAACAGACCCCACTATCATGGACCATTAATTACACTTCGGAGTGAACGTAAATATTGTTGATAGATCTATTGGGATTGACGAATCCCATTTGTGTTAGCCGGATAGGTAACCAAACACGCTATATTTGAATATTATAGGTAAAATGGCAATACTACACCATGGCCATATCTTTATAATATATATATATATATACATACAAGTCGTTTTGTCCATGAGCCTTAGACTTAATATATGTTTTTTTCATGATAATTGTATTCGTTGCAATTATTACCATCAAATTAACTTGTGTTCAACTATTACATTTCAAGCCTATGAATTTCACTCAACCTTTGTGTTGACCCTTTTTATGCATGTTTATCCCAGGCGATTGAGCAACTTATGGCATGGAGTGGCATGGACTTGAAGATGGCTAAAACTTGTTATCATTCACATTTTATGTTTCTAGATTTTGGGACCTGCCTTTGTAAAACTCTGATTTTAAATGAATGATAACGTATCTTTTAAAAACGTCTCTTTTAAGTCATTTTCTATGATTTTGTCTATGATTCATGAAGTAATACCCCAGATTAACTTCCGCTGCTATATTACCAAAATGGGGGTGTTACAGTGGTATCAGAGCTCATGGTTATAGAGAACAAGTGTAAAACCTTAACTATAACTACTTTTCTTTTGCCATCAATGTCCTCCATGCCACTACATTCCCTGAATTGTGAAGATGCCACTACTTTTTCCGAATAGTATGTAAAAATACATAACTACTATACTATTATATAAATAACTTATGTTATTCATTATTGGGTTGTTACAATCATGTCTTTTTACACCCACCCTTCTATCCTTTCTAATTACGATGTGGAGGATGCTTTTTCTTCTACAAATGCTCTTAACTATATCCCGACTCCACCAAGCTATTCCCTAGTCACACCGGGAAACATCTCTCTTGACTCTTCAGATGATTTAACTAAAGATCTTTTATCCCACTATCTATCTCACCTTTTCACGATGGATTCCTATATGAAAAGGGTCATACAAAATATGAGCAATTCCACCACCAAGTTAGTATTGCTCTACCAGCTATTTGTACCTCCACTGATGTTTGATTTCCCGACATTTCTTTCCTCCTGAGAAGATTTCACCACCTAAAGACGCTAAGACACCTGTCGAATCACCTATTCCAATATCTCCATCTTCATTAGTAGGATCAACATCACCAATTAGGTCAAACACATCACCACCCGACTATCCCTTTAATGAATCCTTAAATTTTATAGTTTCCCCTGAAAACCAATTATAATGGAATCAGAGTGTGGTAAGACAGACAGCATATGGAGGCCCATAACCCTCAGGTCCCAGGAATCAAAGATCCTTAAAAACTTCTTCAAGACGATGACCTTCCTAACTTCTTCTTGACTTCATTTTGATAATATCAAAACTTAACATAGTTATCAATCTCATTGGTTCTTTTATATTCAACTCTGAGTTGGAATATTCGCCTCAAACACATACCTCCTCGTGTAACTCATCGCATTCTCGGCTGATTGGAAAATGATAGCAAAAATATTTATCTTATAACATCTTGTTTTAAGACATCAAAGCGATTGACGTCTCATTATTATCCTCATCATTCTTTATGATTCTAGAACAATACATGACATTGTTTTAATATCATATCTTGTGTCGATATTTAGGTAGGATGATTTATAATCATCTTATTAAAATGAATTAGGACACTTCTTCATTTGAATAAGGAAATTATAAATCACCGAACTATAAATTTTGTAAATTCTCAGTTACAAGGAATGGGACGCCTCTGTTTGTAAATGACAAATTATAAATGAGTAGGCTTAAGTATGGCATTCGTACAAATAAGTGTCTTTCAATCCGTTTGTACAAATAAATCCTTTTCTTCATTTAATCATTATCAAGTCTCTAGTCGTCATCTGTTCATTTCCAAATTTATATCCAACATGATTTGCAACTCTCTTACAAATCATAATAATCACTCCGGCATTCAGCTAAATCTCGGGACAAGATTTCTGTAAGGTTAGGGGACTATAACAACCCATAATTTCCTAGTATTTCATCAATGTAATATCTACTTACTATGTTAAGTACTACTTTTTCACGATAATAAAATTTTGTTTCATTCTATTCCATTACGTATCATAGTTTACATTTTTAAAGTTAACAAGCTCACGCAACCTACCTATGACAATCATATCTACATATATGTCAAGAAAACATCATAACATGTCAATTCAATATCTTAATATCATTTTTACAAAGTACATTACTCATATAATGTACCATTTGCAACGTTATATCAAGACAGGCTTTAAACCGTTAACGTTGACGTTTAAACCCTAATTTGATGTAAAGTACACATTCAAAATGAATGTACAATCAATCAAAGCACATGAACAAGTATCATAGAATCTTATTTGAATACACATTCCCTCTAAAATAAAGTACAAGTCTTATAAAGCACAATGTATAAGTCATTAAGCATAACATCCAAAATAGCCATTTTACCACCATTTTCATTCTAGTTTCTTTACCACCACTTTTGTAGAAGCTACTACACTCAATATGTGACATGAAAACCTTAATTACTCTACTCATAAGCTCTCATACATATTTAAAAAAAACATTAAAACCTAAAACGAAACCCAAAACCCTAAAACCGAGCTAGTTTCCAACCCGTCACCCATTTCTTCATTTTTACCCATCTTAAACCTAAACCATTAATCAATTAAGTTGTAAATACTTAATATACAACCTTACATTTCATAATCGTAACCTTATTACTCCAATGTTACATGAAATATTAAACCAACAATCCTAACCCGAGCTAGTTTGAACCCAATACTCCTTTTCCATCCTTTTTACCTATTTTGAAAACCAACCAAGCAACCACACACCTCCATGACTCACCTACTTCAACTAGAAGCAGCTTACAAGAACCTTAAATGATATACTTGGTCACCAAGGAGCTACATTACCTCATTGGGCACCAAGTATAGCCGCGACACCATAGGATGCAAACAGCACATCAAACCTAGTTCTAGACTTGCATACTCACTACCTAGCCCTTCCATGTCATCCCCTAGCTGGTCCTAATCATCTCCACCTGTCCTAAACTTGGTCACCAAGTTTCCTTGGCCACCAAGGAGTTCGAATACTATAAATAGGGGTAAAACCCTTCCATTTCAAATCACACCTTCAATCTTTCTTTCTAACCATCAATGGAGTCCAAGGTCTGATCAAGAACATCAAGAGAAGTCCCAAGAAGTCCCAAGAGCAGAATACAAGTGAAGAAACCAAGCCTTGAAGCCCCAGAGTTGTTTATTATAGGGGGCGTACGAAGCTAAAGTCTCTATTTTATAACCCCTTCTCGAACCCACATGCTCAATTCAGGTTCTATAAGCTCACATTTTATTACCATACCATTATAATGTTCATATGATCATGTATAATCTATTGTTAAAAGCTTTGAACTCAAAAACCCATGCTTTTCCCTTTTGATCCAAACCGAGCTCATAAAACCCTAATTTCAAGTTTTCTCTTAATCTATAAGCTAAACTTCTAAAATGTTGTTATAATCTATTTTAATAAGCTTATATAACAATATTATAAGTATTTCATTATGTCTTAAAAGCTTGAAGCTTAAAACCCGCACGTTTTTATTTTGAAACCCTAATTTGGCCCGTTTTGATTTCTAGCTTAAAAAATCATTATTTTAAACTTTCGTTACGTTACACCTTCATATTTTAGCTTATATTAATAAGCTATAACCTGCAAATTACTTTTCATATTGAAAAATATCATTATTATGGATTTTGGACTAAAAACGATACGTTTTTCATGCATAAGGGTATATATCATAACTTTATGAAACTTATAACTAAAAGGACTGAAAATGTTATTTTAATAAAGTTATAACTTCAAGGGTAAGTTTTGCAATTAATAAAGTCAAGTGGATTATATAGTTAAATAAAAAAATGACTAGTTTGCAAGTGTTTATAAATCAAGAGGGTATATACTGTCAAAATAGCATTCAATATAAAAATAAAATATTTTTATAAATAAAAAAATCCTAATGTAATCACATTACTAAGGAAATTCATGTGAGGGGTGACCATTTTGGGTAAATGTTCTGACGAGTTTGCCTTGGGTTTAACGATTTAAGTGCCCTGACTCTCAAAACAATACTGCGTGGCCCTCTGAATTATGATTTCCCTAACAGTGGAAACACATATCCATAAAATATAATAAATCAAATTATGATTAAACATTATTAAATATTTGTCAAAAAACTAAGACCTACATATTATCCCAGGTTTTACGTGACGAAGCAGCATTCTGTCAATTGATAATACTGATTTCATGTTCAAGTAAGATACATCTACCTACCATACCGATGCCTTTCCACTTGATATACTTTGCCATTAATAAGATTTTCCCATTAAGGTGTATTTCATAGGCTCACTTTAAATCCTCCTATATTTATAAACCCCGTAGGGGATACATGCTTGTTTACAAACTCTTTTACATACTCGTTTTAACTTAAAACTATTGATTACTTATTAAAAGACTTAATGAGATCATAACCTCACCTTTCAAGTCATTTGAATGCTTTATAAACACCAGATTCCTGCTAAAACCATGAATACAAGTGTTTTTCTAATTGTAAGTTTTCCGTGTATAAAATTGCTTGTGTCTAAGAACCTTTATGACAACAGAAGCCCACTACATTGTACCATTCATTACTCTTTCGGAGTAACGTAAATATTTGGATAGGATCTATCGGGAGTTGTATGAATCCCCTTTGTGTTACCGGAATAGGTAACCAAACGACATATATTGTAAATATTATAGTGTAATAAATGGTCAATTACCTACACCAGGGGCCATTATCTTTATATATATATATATATATATATATATATATATATATCACATCAATTTGGGTATATATATACACAAGTCAGTTTGTGTGCCATGAGCTTAGACGTAATAATACTGTTTTTCATGATAATTGTATTCGTTGCAATTATTACCATCAAATTAACTTGTGTTCAACTATTACATTTCAAACCTATGAATTTCACTCAACCTTTGTGTTGACCCTTTTTATGCATGTTTATCCCAGGTGATTGAGCAACTTATGGCATGGAGTGGCATGGACTTGAAGATGGCTAAAACTTGTTATCATTCACATTTTATGTTTCTAAGATTTTGGGACCTGCCTTTGTAAAACTCTGATTTTAAATGAATGATAACTTATCTTTTAAAAACGTCTCTTTTGAGTCGTTTTCTATGATTGTGTTTGTGATTCATGAAGTAATACCCCAGATTAGCTTCCGCTGCTATATTTATCAAAATGAGGGTGTTACAATATAAGGGTAAGAATATAATAGGACACTGTAAATCGTCCTATTATGTGGTCTATTAGGATGCCATTTTAGTCGTATAAGACAATTTTATTGGACTAAAGATTTGGTTTTATAGCGTTGGTGTTTATTAGAACACTCAAACGTGTCCTATATATCTATTACAACCCTTTATAGAGGACACTTTTATTTTGGTCCTATTATGTTAAAGGTCCTATAAACTTATTTTAAAGGACACTAACCGGCGTCCTATAATACACTTTTTCTTGTATCCTCAGCTAAGATTGCTTCCAAGAGTCGATCATTCAAAAGCTCTTTTTGATTGAGTTCATCAAGTTCACTTTTCATTGACTAAAAAACATTCATCATTACTTTAACATCTTTCGGAAACTCCTTTTAAATAACTTTGAAAATCATATGCAAATACTCAAAAATCGGTTTCACCTCATCACAATAAAATATGCTTAAAATTGTATCTTCACGATTTGTAAAAAATATGCTTTTTGAAGCAGTTTTAGCTTTTAAAAGAGCATGCAATTTATTAATTTCATTTCTAGCTCTAAATGAATCAGATAATCACTCGAAATAAGCTAACTAACGAATAAGCACACAAAATAAGCTATTTGTAGCAATTAAGCACACGAAAATCAGAATAAGCACACGAAATAAGCACGAATAAGCTATCAAACTAAGCTGAAACGGACAAAATAAGCCGTTATGAATAAGCTGTCCGAATAAGCTTACGAAATAAGCTCTAAACAAACACTAAATCACTCATGCCTCTGCCTCTGATATCACTTGTTAAATGATTGTTTTAGCAATATAGTGTGTGTTTAGTCTAGAGAGAGAAAAAGTAGAGAGAGAAAGAGTCGAGAGAGAAACAGATAGAGAGAAAGAGAAGAGAGGAAAATGAAGAAGTGTATTGAATTTGCTTTGTGATACTTACCTCGTCTTAATGATGAGATGAGTTATTTATACCCATTACAAGATAAGCTCTTAGCTCATGGCTATTGTTTAGCCTTGTCTCGTGACTACATTTCCATCACATGACATGAACCTAACCTATTAAACATTAATATTTTTCTAATTATTAGAAGACTTGATCTCAATAAGATCGTCACTTTTTGTATTCCTAACATTCTCTCTATATAAAATTCATTTCATCTCTTCTTTGGTCAAGTGTGTTTCATCAAGTTATTCATACAGTTAGTTTGTTTCAATGATTGTACACGTTTTGTGTAAACATTCTTAATAAATTGAACCAAAGAGAGGTTGGTTGGTTCACTGATAAGTATATGACAATATCTTACAGTACTTTTTAAACTTTTTATTTTTAACCCACTTTCCATAAAATCACAACCCTCCACACATAATGTCTCACAATGTTTGAAAGAG
>BQNB010094011.1:0-26222 GCA_026074375.1 Tanacetum coccineum | reverse complement strand
GGGTTTTATTTGGGTACTCCCTAAATAGCAAGGCTTTTAGGGTATACAATTTAGAAACAAAGAGAGTTGAAGAAAACCTGCATATAACCTTTATAGAAAATAAACCAAATATTGAAGGGAAAGGACCTAATTAGCTGTTTGATCTTGATTATTTAACTGATTCAATGAATTATCAGCCTGTGAGATCAGAGAATCAAGCTAACAAAAATGCAGGTCCAAAAGAAGCTAATCATAGTGCAGGTACACAAGATAATATTGATGCAGGAAATTCTGAAATGGAAGCTGAATCTGCTCAAGACTACTTTGTACTGCCAATATGGTCTTCTTATACTTCAACAGTCAAAAGCTCAGAAGCAAAGGATGAAGGTGAAAAGGCTAATAAGAATACTGGTTTAAAGATAAATGAGGAGCCAGTAGATTAAAAGGATCAAGCCTTTTTGGAGGAGCTTGAAAGACTTAAAGACAAGAAAAAGAAGCTCATGATGCAGCTGAAGCTCTTAGAAAGGAGTTTGCCCAAGATACTGAGAATTTGCTTCTTCAAGCAGGTGCTGCTAGAGCTACCAGTACTAACACAGTTAGTACTGCTAGCACACCAGTTAGTACTGCCACTCCTTCTCGTGGACTATCCTATACTGATCTAACCAATACTAACCAAGATGATTCTCAAAACCTGCTATTGAGGATATTTATGACAATCCTAATGATAGTAGTTTTACCAATGTATCTTATGATGATGAAGGTGTAGTGGCTGACTTCATAAATTTAGAAATTATTACGAATGTTAGTCCTATTCCCACATCAAGGATTCACTCTATTCATCCTTAAACTCAAATTCTTGGAGATCCAAAATCAGCAGTTCAAACAAGGAGCAAAGTGAACAAAAGTTCTGGAGCCCATGCTTTTGTAAGTTATATTCAAAAGTAGAAAAGAAATAATCACAAGGATTTCCAACATTGTTTATTTGCTTGCTTCATATCTCAAATTGAAACCAAGAAGATATCTGAAGCCCTTGAAGATGAAAGTTGGGTTGATGCTATGCAGGAGGAACTGTTGCAATTCAAGATTCAAAAGGTATGGATTCTTGTAGATTTTCCTTATAGAAAGAAGGCAATTGGGACTAAATGGGTCTATAGGAATAAGAAGGATGAAAGAGGTGTTGTGGTTAGAAATAAGACAATGTTGGTTTCCCAGGGATATAGGCAAGAGGAAGGGATAGACTATGATGAGGTTTTTGCTCCTATGGCTAGGATTGAAGCCATTAGGATCTTTTTGGCCTTTACTTCTTATATGGGATTCATAGTTTATCAAATGGATGTAAAGAGTGCCTTTGGTTCTTATATGGGATTCATGGTTTATCAGAGGATTGTAAAGAGTGCCTTCTTGTATATGGCACAATGATGAGGATTGTGTATGTGTCTCAACCTCAGGTTTTGTAGATCCTAAGTCCCTAAAGAGGTTGTTGAAAGCTTTGTATGGTTTACAACAAGCTCCCAAAGCCTGGTATGCTACTTTATCTTCTTCTTGTTGTAGAGGTGGATACAGATAGTGGACCCATTGACACTGACATCTTTTCATCAAGAAGGACAAAGAATGATATAAATGTTAGTATAGGTTTTACGGTGGATGATATTATTTTTGGTTTTTCAAAGAAGTCTTGGTGTGATGAATTTGAGGCATTGATGAAGAGCAGATTCCAGATGAGTTCTATGGGAGAGCTCACCTTCCTTCTTGGATTACAGGTCAAGCAGAAAGAGATGGTAATTTTAATAGTCAGTATAATGTATGTTGCTCAGAGATCCTGATGAAGTTTGATTTTGATAGTGTAAAGACAACAAGTACTCTAATAGAGACCCAGAAAACCTTGATTCAAGGATGAAGATGCTGCTTGTCTGTGGATGTAAATCTTTATAGTCATGATTGGCCTCTTTAATTTTTGTACTTGACTGTTCTAGTTTGTTATTTTGTTTGCAGTCATGTGCTTGTTTAGGTTTCAGGTATCTCCAAATGACCTACCATATTATGCTTATGAATGAGGAATCTTTAGGTACCTCAAAGGCAAACCCAAACTGGGCCTTTGGTATCCTAGAGAGTCATCATTTGACTTGGAAGCCTATTCTGATAGTGACTATGCTGGAGCAAATCTTGACAGGAAATCCACAACTGGAGGTTGTCAATTTTTTGGCAGGAGACATATCTCATGGCAGTGCAAGAAGCAAACAATTGTGGCTACTTCTACTACAGAGGCAGAGTATGTTGCTGTTGATAGTTGAGTTTTCTTACAAATAATAGTTATCACTCTAGTATCAAGGGGCTGCACATTTTCGAGGCACTTTTACGGACGGAAGTGATCATTCACGTGTTTGTTGGGCAGAGGTTGGACAAGTTCAACTATCTGGTCTAGAAATTGTTCAAGAGATGACAGAGCAGGTCTTTCAGATAAACAAAAGAATGCAAGCCGCCCGTGATTGACAAAAGAGTTACGTCGATTTAAAGCGTAAGCCGATGGAGTTTCAAGTTGGGGATAGAGTTATGCTTAAACTTTCACCTTGGAAAGGGGTCTTATGTGGCAAACGGGGGAAGTTAAACCCTAGATATGTTGGACGTTTCAAGGTGCTGGAAGAGGTTGGAGCCGTTGCTTACAAGCTTGAGCTTCCTCAAGAATTGAGAAGGGTTTACAATACATTTCATGTATCCAACTTGAAGAAAAATGGTATTCCGGACGAACCATTAGCCGTTCCGTTGGAAGGACTTCATGTGGATGACAAGCTCTAATTGTTTTGTGGGAAGGAAACCGTGAGTATCATGGATCGAGAAGTAATAACGGTTGGAGCTCAACAGCCGTTATCCTAATTTTCAAGGTTTAGATGGAACTTGAGGAGAGGTCCTGGGTTCACATAGGAACATGAAAGACCAATTTCAAAATGAAGTATCCGCCATCTCTTCACTAACCATACCTTCTCTAGTGTTTGCAACTTGTGCCTGGGCAAAGGCTCTTCTAACGGGTGGAGACTATAACCATTTTTTTCATTTTCAGTGTCACATTTCCCGACTCAAATTTTTATCATGAGTATTTTTAGAGTTTTACGCGGCACTTTTAATTACTATCCTATAGTTAAATGCGGGTAAACAAAAAATCAACATTCAAGTTAACGGACACCCAAACAAGGTTAGATTTACGTCAAGCAAGTGTTATATAATTATTATGAGAATAATTATTAACTTTCCTATTTTATTTTTATCGGTTACATAAAACGTTTATGTTTCGCTATAAAATACATTTAGGCATACCCGAAAGTACCTATACCTATCTATACTCAAACCAATATCCACAATTATACCCACTATACAAAAATTAACTCACTTACTCTCAAAATAATCCATAGAACCGCATATGTGTTGTATAACATGTTAAATAATTAAAAACTAATTGTATACCTTAACTAACCCCACAAGATGTTCCTTAAATCAACATATATTTAGTAATTGTCAAATCCTTGTACCCTCTAGCTCATCTTGGCCGTCCATAAGCATAAGGAGGAGGAGAAGTGCTTACATTTTCTTACAAACTAGTACCTTTACCACTACATCTCATGGTTTATGTTTAAAGTTGTTTTCTACATAACCACTTGCTATAAGAAGCAAGTCCAAGGTAAATATCACTTACACTCTCATTATTCACTAGCAAAAATCTCCAAACTCCCTCTCCTACAAACAAAACCCACGGCTCAATAATTATAGGTTAGGGTTTCATATAGATTTCATTTCTACAAGCTACAAGTGTATCAGGGTTATTGGTAACATATACAGGGTGTTAGGAAGCTTGGTTTGGTAATTTATTGGGTTAAGTAAGAAAGGTGATTTAACAATTAGGGTTTCTATTAAATTAGGGTTTTCTAGTTGCAAAATTCAAATTAGGGTTTTGTTTGTTGGGTTTAATCTTGTTCTACCTTCATCATACACTCATCTAAGGTTTATCTAAGACCCTAATCTTGTCATTATGTTAATTTCATGTGTTATATAATTGTGTATAGTTAAATCATCACCTAGGTTTATTTTATGAAGTTATAAAAATAAATACATGTAAAAACCCATACACGAACATTCATTGTTATTTATGAATTATGATAATGTTTAAATATGTGAATATGTTTTATAACATGGACTTACAAAGCCTTGGATAAATTATATAATTTAATTGTGCAAGTTATGATTATTTATTTATTTATAAAGTTTAGATAAGTAAATAAATACGTTGGACAATTTTCTTGGACAATATGGACTTATTATGATGGAAACAATGTATAAGACCTAATTTATACACAATGGATGTAATTTATAATTAGTCTGTAACTCTGTTGGTTAACTTTATTAAGTTTAAAGTGTATAAAACAAGTTATTAAACATTTAAATGTTTACTGTTCTTTCTGAATCATATAACAATCAATTTTTATCGTTTTATAAAAATAGTACATTCATACGATCGTAGCATATAAGAATCGTGACAATCGTTAAATAAGGGAAGGAGTTATGATTTTACGAAGTATTGTGTTAAAGGTTTTTATAAAACTAAGTTTATAAAAACTATATAAATTCGAACTTGAATAGAATGTTTTGTATTTTTCCTTAAAAGTACATATTTTAATGATTTCAAAAATATAAGAAACTTGGAAAACCAATGGATAATGAACTAGTTATGGATTTTACATGTTTTAAGTAATTAAATAGGTAAAAGTAACTTTATTAAAGTAATTTTATAAAAACTTTAAGATTTTGAATCTGAGATAAATGTAAGCTTGTTTTTTTTTTGATAAATTACAACTAATGAGGATTTCAAAACTATAAGGTACATTAAAAACGGATTTAAAATGAAGGAGATACGCTATTTACGAGATTACGATAAAAAGTAAATTTATGAAAACTTGCTACTGTTCATAACAGTGGGCTGTTGAGAAATATTTTTCTTCGGAGATTGTGTTTTTAATCGAAGATTGTGGAATAAGAAACTCACTAAAATTCCGATTTTAAAACGAAATATGAGATACAATTAAAAAATTCGATTTCTATAAAGTTATAAAAAGAATTTTTAAAAACTTTCACTTACTGTTATTGTTCATAACAGTACTTAACCATATAATAAATATAAAATTTGGTTGGACTTTTTAAATACGAATCCATACATATAAAATTTGGTTGGGGGCCTTTTTGTTAAAAATGGATTAATCGTTTAAACGAGAAAGATATGACGTTTTTACTAAAAGTGATATTTATAAATGTATCTACCCTTATAAATACTATTTTCTCAAACAATTAAATTATTATATAATGAAATTATATAAATCATACATCAAGTGTTTTTGACAAATAACAAATTGATGAACAAGTGTATCATTATTTTCACAATACGGATTCATGAACATTTATTTTACAAATGCAAATCAAATTGTTTAATTTTATAAATTAAACAAACACTTTTAGGTGGTGATGTAACTATATAGAATTATGTATGGCATTGGTTATTCAAAGTGCATAGTATTCATACGACCTATGTTTAATTAGGTTGCATTCGGACTTCGCTTGTCGATTCACTCACTTGATTTATTTCATTCACTACACCTGCTAAGGTGAGTTCATAGCCCCATGTTTTACTATATCAATGATTTACAACTTTTGGGGTGAGAAACATGCTTTGTTTTACAAATTGGACGTAAGTGTACATTTTATCATGATTACGTGTTTGCCTAAGTAGCGATAACCCTCTGAGCCCATTATCATGAACTGTCAATTACTTTGTGTGAGCGCGAATGTTATAAATAGATCTATTTGGGGTTGACATCCCCATCCGGGTGAGTAGCTCTCACTGGTGTCACGGAGTGAACCAACGGATGTATATCATGTCGGATTCGGATGTTGCGGGTTAGAACATCATCACGGGCAATGTGGCAATATTTATATTGCAATCATACATGTCGAGCTTCGGTGTCATGAGCTTAGGGAAACGTAATTACATTTGTGATGTTTGCATATGTTGCATTATCATACATTTGAAAATCTTACGGTCCTACATTACATTTACACAAACCTATGAATTCACCAACTTTATGTTGACGTTTTAAGCATGTTTTCCTCAGGTCAATGAGGCACGAGGTGCTAAGGATACATTGGGATAGTCTTTTGGGAGTCATGCATTAAAGATTTGGAGTCATTACATGTGGGATATTGTTATGATCTAAAATCTTTGTTATCAAGTGTTGAACAATTTAAGCCGTTGTGCTTTGTATTAAATAATTTCAATAAATCCAATGTATCGTATTTTAAACGACTCTTTTAGAGGTTGTTCTCATATCTTGTTCTATTGATCTATAATGTAACGCTCCCGGATACTCATATTCCGCTGCGACCCAATTTGGGGGTGTTACATCTAATGTACAACGATAACATATCGACTCCTCCGTTGAACATCTAACGTACAACGATAACATATCGACTCATCCGTTAAACATCTAATGTACAACGATAGCATATCGACTCATCCGTTGAACATCTAATGTACAACGATAGCATCTCGACTCATCCGTTGAACATCTAATGTACAAAGATAGCATATCGACTCATCCACTGTACATCTAATGTACAAAGATAACATCTCGACTCCTGCGTTGAACATCTAATGTACAACGATAACATATCGACTGATCCTTTGAACATCTAATGTACAACGATCATATATCGACTCATCCGTTAAACATCTAATGTACAACGATAGCATATCGACTCATCCGTTGAACATCTAATGTACAACGATAGCATCTCGACTCCTCCGTTGAACATCAATGTACAATGATAACATATCGACTTATCCGTTGAACATCTAATGTATAACGATAACATATCGACTCATTCGTTGAACATCTAATGTACAACGATAACATATCGACTCATCCGTTAAACATTTAATGTACAACAATTGCATATCGACTCATCCGTTGAACATCTAATGTACAACGATAGCTTCTCGACTCATCCGTTAAACATCTAATGTACAAAGATAACATATCGACTCATCTGTTAAACATCTAATGTACAACGATAGCATATCGACTCATCCGTTGAACATCTAATGTACAACGACAACATATCGACTCATCCGTTAAACATCTAATGTACAACGATAGCATATCGACTCATCCGTTACGACATCTATGTACAACGATAGCAATATCGACTCATCCGTTTGACCATCAATGTACAAATGGATGACAAGTCTCGACTCATCTTTAACGCCTAAAATAGAAAGACGCAATATCGACTTCATCCAAATTTTGTACATCCCGAATTGTAAACAACGTTAGCAATCTTGTCTCCTCCATTTGAACTCAATAAGTACATCGATAACATAGCTAGTTCATCCGTTGAACATCCTAATGTACAACGATAACATATACGACTCATCCGTTAAACACTAATTACATCGATAGCATATCGTACTCACCCGTGAACAACTAAGTAACAACGATAACATCTCGACTCATCCGTTGAACATCTAATGTAGAATGATAACATATCGACTCATTCGTTGTACATCTAATTTACAACGATAGCATCTCGACTCCTCCGTTGAACATCTAATGTACAACAATAACATATCAACTAATCATTTGAACATCTAATGTACAACGATAACATATCGACTCATCCGTTAAACAGCTAATGTACAACAATAGCATATCGACGCATCCGTTGAACATCTAATGTACAAAGATAGCATCTCGACTCATCCGTTGAACATCTAATGTACAACGATAGCATATCGACTCATCCGTTGCACATCTAATGTACAACGATAGCATCTCGACTCCACCGTTAAACATCTAATGTACAGCGATAACATATCGACTCATCCATTAAACATATAATGTACAACGATAGCATCTCTACTCATCCGTTGAACATCTAATGTACAACTATAGCATCTCGACTCATCCGAACCGAGACACCGAATCTTTCGGATCGGACCGGACCGAGAAACCGGACCGACTGGATCGGAACGAACCGAGAAACCGAAATGTTTTTTTAATTAGTATTTATATAATTATCATTTATAAAGTATATAATTATATAAATAATAATTATATATAATTATATAAATAATAATTATAAATAAAAGTATATATTTTATAAAAAATAATTATATAATTATTTTTTATAAAATATATAATTTTTATAAATTATAATTAAATAAATAATAATTATATAAAAAAGAAAAAAAATTATTTAGTTAAAAAACTATCCCCGGCGACGGAGATAGTTTTAACACGTCCCACCAAAATTTTCATTGTCCCGCCATTTAGCTAAACGACAAAATATATAAGTATCCCCGGCGACATGTCGCCGGAGAATGTCGCAGGGGATTTAATAAAGCACCAAAAGTAGATCCGGGTCAAACACTTAAAAAAAACGTAAACAAACACCACCACACCTCAGCGGCGATCGATTTGCGCAACACCACCACATGTCACCACCATCACCACAACTCACCAGCACAACCACTGTTTAGGGATAAACAAACTAGGTTAACCAGTTAGTTTACGGTACGCCAGCTGAAATGATCTAAGATTGCACAGATAAACACAAATAAAAAAAGGGTAAGATACACTAACTTTAAGCGTAAGATCCTAAAAACGAGTTAGCGGTTAAATTACCGCCTCTACGGTTGCTCACATAAACACGTCAACCAAGTATGCCAAGTTGTCTAGCCTTGACTTCACGAACCAAACACCACGTGTTGAATCGATTACCAAACGCACCACTTGAGTCTTGAACTGAAAATCAAGTAAAAACCCTAATTAGGGTTAACACCGAAAATCCCTTAACCAAATTCGGTTAGGGTTTTAAAACCAAAACCGAAAACCCTTATATGGGGTTATATGTTGCGTCGAGCTAGGAGTAACACCAAAACCAAAACCGAAGACATCACTCTGTTAACAACCCAGTGGTAAATAACATAAGTTATTTATATAATAGTATAATAGTTATGTACTTTACATACTATTCGGGAGATGTAGTGGCACGGAGGACTTTCTTGGATGGAAAAAGAAAAGTAGTTATAGTTAAGGTTTCAACCTTGTTCTCTATAACTGTGGCTCTTGATACCAATCTATAACACCCCCATTTTTGACATATAGCAGCGGAAGCTAATCTAGGGTATTATTTCATGGTACAACAGTCATAATCATAGAAAACGACTTAAAAGAGACGTTTTTAAAAGATAAGTTATCATTCATTATTTCATCAGAGTTTTTACAAATAGAGGTCCCAAAATCTAGAAACATAAAGTTTGAATGATAACAGTTTAGCCATCTTCAAGTCCGTGCCACTATGTGCCATGTGATGCTCAATTACCTGAGATAAACATGCTAAAAAGTCAACACAAAGGTTGAGTGAAATTCATAGGTTTATGTTAAACAGTTTGAATACAAGTTCAATAGTGGGTTACGTTGTTATACACCCATAAGTGTAATAATTGCAATGAGTACAATTATTATAGAAAATAATATTATTGCCCTAAGCTCATGACACCGAGACCTTGAGATAATCAATAATCACAAGAAGTTTCCCCAACGGGTGCCTTTGCCAAACACCCGCATAGTGATTCAAATAAAGTGCGTTTGGTTACCAGAAAGTATAGGCACACCAACGGGGAGTTCAGTCCCAAATAGATGTATTCACAGCATTCGCGCTTACTCCGAAAAGTAATTAACGGTTCATGATAGTGGGGTCTTAATGGCAAAAGTAAGGACTTAGGCAATAATATATCAGGATAACATACAGTTGGAAAAACACTCGTATTCATGGTTTATAGCATGTATCCCCCTCGCGGGTTTATGAAAACATTAAAAGAGTTAAAATGCGAGGCTATGAACTCACCTTAACAGGAAAAATCTGATTGATGGCAAAAGTATATCAAGTGAAAGTAACAGCTACGTCACGTAACCTGGGGTAATATGTCAAGTCTTAGTGTGATGGTTTATGTTTCAAAACTTCATAAAGTTTAACGTATTACTTTGATTTATTAATTTATGGAAATATTGTATGACTGTTCGGGCTATCATAATCCATAGGCCATGTAGTATCGTTTGAGGAGTCAAGGCACTTTAAATCGTAAACCCAGATCCAAACGCGTCAAAATAAATTATCCCTCAATCGGAACCCCCTCACAGAAATCCCTAGTAACAGTGATATCGATAAGATTTAAATTTCTTCAAAGATGCCAGTCTCATGATAAATTACGATAATTATTTTTCCACTTTTAAAGCTCCAAACAAAATAATCAATAAGCTCGAAGGTATTAGAAGAATTTTTTTTTGGGGTGGGACTACGGATGAGAACAAAATTGCTTGGATTGCTTGGGACAAAGCAACTTCTTCCCCCCCCCAAAATTGCTTGGATTGCTTGGGACAAAGCAACTTCTTCTATATCAAATGGAGGTCTTGGCATTGGCACCCTCAAGTCTATTAACCATGCTATGCTTAGTAAATGGTGGTGGAGATTTCACACTGAAAATCATGCTTTTTGGTGTAAGATCATTCGTTCTATTCATGGTGTAGATGGCGGGCTAAATGATACCTCTTTAATTAAATCTAAATCGGGTCCATGGTATCGTATTGCCAAGCTAAAAGATGATCTCAGCAAGATTGGCATTGACTTACCTTCAATATTCAAGAAAAAGATTGGTGACGGTTGTAGTAATCGGTTTTGGCTAGATACTTGGCTTGGAGGATCGCCTCTTAAAGACACTTTTCCAAGATTATTTCGGTTGGATTCTAACCCAGCTTGCTTGGTTTGTAACCGCTGTCCAACCTTCCAACCACTAACCCACGTGTCTTCTGCTGCTACTTCATACTCCGCCCCTACCTTTACACCCACAATAGGTCTGATCTTCAATTGGGCATGGAGCAGGCCCATCCGGTCGAGTTTAGATTTTGCGAGCTTTCAGAATTTTGCAGCCTTGTGGCCCATCTCCGTCTATCTGATAATAGTGATTCGTGGGAATGTATTATTGATGATTTAAGAGCTTTTTCTGTCAAAATGATGCGCTCCTACATAAACCAAAAGTTTCCCACATTGCAGGTACCCCCGACTAGATGGAACACACTCCTCCCTTTAAAAGTCAATATCTTCATCGGGAGAACCACAAATAAGCGACTCCCCACGAGAGCTAATCTCGACTATAGAGGAATTGATTTGGATAGTGTTCGTTGCCCATGTGTGATGATGCAATTGAATCCGAAGACCACATTTTCGCTTCATGTTCAATTGCTAAGGACACATGGAAATGCATTGCGTGGAACATTCCGAGCATCATCATAGCTAATCTTATCGAAGGATTAAACCTTGCTGATAGAGTCCCCCTCCCAGCTGCCTCCATCAGATTCTTCAACGTGGTTGTTCAAACAACTCATTGGCTTCTTTGGAGGTTTCGCAATGATACGACTTTTTCCACGAAAAGACCCAACACAGGTTATCATTGATGATGTAAAGCTCTCGTCATTTAATTGGATCTCTAGTAGACAAAAAAAGGTTTCTATTAAGTGGATAGAGTGGATATGTAACCCTTGTAATGCTTTATCCCGTTGTTTGTAACTTCTTCTAGCTTCTTGCTAGTTTGTTAATCTATTTCTCTTGCCGTTAAAAAAAAACAAGTATCTGTGAGTTTCTGCAGCCCTTCTTCCTCTTGTGTTCAGAATTTCAGATCATATCTATCAACATTTTTAATCTATAGGCTGCTGTAGAAAAGTTGATAAATTTCTTTCTCTATTACAGGTAAATGCAATTGCTCCAGGGTTTATATCTACTGATTTGTCTGCTCATCTTGGGAAGAAGGAGAAGAAAAATATGTTGGTGGAAACCCTACTTGGTGAGTTTCTTTTCATTCGTGATCTGTCTCGAGACTCTTCATTTCTTCCTTAAGTAAGGGGGTGTGTTTTGATGGCCAGTAATCTGATTATTAAGATCTCGAGTTACTTCTAATAAGTTTTTTCTAAGTTTGGAAAAACTGATTTTGATGCTGATTATGTGATTATATGGGTCAGTTTAAGACCACCTCCAACAAAACTGCTTATTTGTTTCAGTTGTGTCTAAATAAATAATCTCTTAAATCACCACTACAATTTCAACTTTCTGCGTCGGAAATATTTGGCGACCACATATGTGTTCGCTAAGTAAGGCATGGGGCCCACATTTTAAACGCAATTTTTTGTCAAACACTGATGGTCTGATTTAACAAATTTGAACAACAAAGCACGTTGAAACACTATCTGTTGAATCTTGTGTGTTACAACTACATACTGATAAATCTTTTTTTATAATTTAAATCACTTTCACCTAAGTATTTATGATCCTAAGAAGTGAGAACCTTGCATCTAAGTAGTGTAGGCGGTTCGGAGGTATATCTTGAACCACAAATCTTACACGCTTCATGTAAATACTATGTTAAGGAATACTAAACTAAATCACCATGAATGATAATGTAGATGCAAGCTTTAAACATGTAAACTTTCTATGACATTAAACCTATATGGTGATCGACATGAATATGCATGACGAGTAATGTTAAAAAGGAAAACAAAAGTCCCAAGTCTGATATTAGATTTGGAGGAATTAGTGCAGTAGGACCATGATGTTTGGTAGTTATGGTAAAAGTTACATATAACTTTAGAATATAAGTTTCTAAAGCAACTAAAATTTGTGTTGATACATACAACATTAGGACAAAAACATATCTTTACTTACGATGTTTTGGATTTTCTAAATATTGTTAACCATGTACTTAATGCTGGCAACAACATGATCCAATTGATGGAAGAGGTCAACAGTCTTGTGAAGATATGTGCACTAATTTTAAACGGTATAACTTTTTTGATTACGCTTTGATATGTTGTTTGGTATCACTGCATCTATAGATGACTTATGTAGTACTCTCATTTTGGCAGACAATGAGATTGTTTCAATTTGCAAGCTTGATCAGATGAACGAGTTAAATACCTCCGCAGGTATAGATATAAAATCATTCAAAACTCTAATAAGCGTCAACTTTTGTAAACTTATTCTTCCTTTGAAATTGTTCGCAGGTCTGATGGGTCATTTCCAGGATCGAATAAAGGATTAAACAATCATCATGTAACATCATTTAACAAGAATCAATAAAAGAAACAAGGAAGATTTTGGGGTATGATCCCTTTAATAGAATCTGATATAAATGATTTGAAGGGATGAGATTGATTACAGAATTCCTAATCTATATATAATACATGAATCAATGCCTTGATGAAAGGACACACCGGTTCTTTAAAATTAAATGTTGTAACCCTAGAAAACTAAAGAACCGTATGTATCTAATAAAGGGGTTTCGGGTCTGGGCCTAAATGCCAAAACACAAACAAATACAGGCTTTATAAAAAAGAGTTCAGGGCCTGTAAAATGCATGCTGTCATTGTTTCTTCTTCCTGGTGTCGACTTGCAGGCTGACACAAGAATAACAAGGTTGTTATTCTCTTAACAAAGATTAATGGATTAGTCTTCCAACATATTCCCCCTAATCTATTAATCTTTGTGTTCTTCAATCTTCTTGTTCTTGTTCTTGATGCCTTCTTCAAAAAATATGGATTTCCTTTATGTCTCTTAACTATTTCAGGGTCCGTCCAGTCACTTGATCCTTTTGATCGCCATTGTGACTTCGGGGCAGGTTTCTCTTAGCCCTCATCTGCAAATTTGTAGAAATCTTTGAACCGAAACTTGTTCATAGTTACTTGATCTTATTGATCACCGCAGTAACTTTGAAGGCATGTTAATTCTTTGCCTTGATCCACAAATATTGTGGTCTTCTTTAAAAAACAGTCTCTTGTTCAATTTGTGGAACCCTTGTAGTTTTTTTTTCTCTTCATGGCTCTTGGTTTGCTGCAAAAGGTTTTATTATCTCCTGCTTTTCTTTCATTCTCTTCATTTATAGCCTTGTCCCCATCTTCTCTAGTTTCCACATCTTCTTTGGGTCGTTCGGTTTGGTTGATCTTGCCTTCATCAATCATCTTGGTTGATACTACATACGGGTTCTTCCATGAACCGGGGTTTGATGACTGTTGTAGTGATACTACAATATCTAAAATTCTGGGCAAACCATAGCCAATTCTTCTTTTCTCTTTTCTTTCCTTATGATCCTTCTCTCTTCAAATTGGTGGCATCATGGTTGCGTCTTCTTTAAAAGAAAACTCAGGTTTGAATCTTGAATGATGGATGAACATGAATTGTTGTGTTGTTTGATCCCTCGTGGCTCTGATACCACGTGTTCGCGCATAGGTCTGATGGGTTTATTTCCAAGATCGAATAATGATCAAACAATCTTCAGTAATCCATCATTTAACAAGAATCAATAAAAGAAACAAGGAAGATTTGGGGTATGATCCCTTTAATAGAATCTGATATAAATAATCTGAAGGGATGAGTTTGATTACAGAATTCCTAATCTATATATAATACATGAATCGATGCCTTGATGAAAGGACACGCCGGTTCTCTAAAAGTAAATGTTGTAACCCTACAAAACTAAAGAACCGTATGTATCTAATAAAGGAGTTTCGGGTCTGGGCCTAAAGGCCAACAGACTAACAAATACAGGCTTTATAAAAAGAGTTTCAGTGCTGAACATCCATGGTTGTTCGTGTTTCTTCTTCCTGTTCGTCTTGCAACAGCCTGACACAAGAATAACAAGGTTGTTATTCTCTTAACAAAGATTAATGGATTAGTCTTCCAACAGAAATATGGTGTATATGGTGTCAAACCATATCCCATGATTCATCTTTGACATCAGTAACATGCATGTGCCATATACCTTGATTGCTCATAGATCCTTATACACACAAAGGTATCATTTGTATAGTCATTACGAAGGAATAAGAGGCGAGTAAATTCATATATAGAAACATCTTCGGTTCAGCTTGAATTTTACCATTAAAAAACTCTCTGATCGCTGCTATGTGTCTCTGCAGTCCATCAAAGAATCCGATTCAAAAATTGTTAATTCTGGTCAAGGTAATTCCAATCACAAAATATGCATTCACTAAGACAAAACTTCCAATCTTGAATGTTATGGGTCTATAGTTCTCTTCTTTATAATTTTGTGAGTGTTTATATTTTGTTTTTTTTTCCGTAAGCATCAATGATGCTTTGACTATAGGTTCTCTTTCCGAACTGCAAAATCTAGAGCATTGATTCTTCAATCAGACCGCCAGAGTTAAGAAGCTTAGTCTTGCTCACAATGAGATTAGGGGATGTTCATAAAACTTTGCTTTGAAGTAATCACGAGATTGTCTTGACTCCTGGACGAAAACAATCTTTTGAAACTTATAGGGGTATGTTGTCAACATCACATATTTGGAAATGAGGAAAAGGCTGCATTGCGTTGGCGTACATTCTATATTTTTCTAGGTAGATAAGGAATCTGATGGGTTTTGGTTTAAGCAGGTAACGGGCAAACACTGTTTAGTTTAGTACTTCTGCTGGTAATGCATGCCTTGATTTTGTTTAAGTTGCTTTTGTTATTAAAGTGCTTCTAATTTTTAAGTTTCTATGCAATTCATAGGACTTTGTATATACACTTTTTTTATGTTTATACACATACAAAAAGTTTTTGTGATAAATTAATTTTTGACACGCAACGATTGTCAGGATGAATGTCAATCTAATGTGGAAATCAGTGGGGTTCTACCAGGTAATCTCAAGCGTACCTTATTTCTTTAACTTCCTGATATCTCATAACGTTTTTATATATCAGTAGGTTTGGAACTTTGTGCTATTGTGATATATTTCCCAACAGTTGATGTACATAGCAAAACGTGTATTATCCATGTATCCATGTTTGCTTAAGTTTGTGGTTTGCACTATTATTGATGTGAGTGTTAATTGGGGTTGCGGTAAGCACTGTTTCTGATGTGAGTGTTAATGCGAAAGGGTTTTGTTGTTCTTTCAATCGCTAGTATAGACTATGTCCCTCCAGCAATATGCAAAGTTTTTATCCCCTAACTGAAATGCTATCTGAAGTACAAAAACTTTGATAATAATTGAGTTATAATTTAGCTGATCTTAGTTTCTAATGTGCATCTTATTATTTTCAAAGGAAAATACTCATCGAGATCTTGCAGTCTATTGGGGCATATGGCACCTATCCAGTCCGGATCTTTTCTATTATGGACTACATTCAAACACTAGAAAAGCTTTCAAAAGCAAAATTTGATTCTATGTCGCAACAAGTAATTGTGGCGTAGGAGAAAAAGTTGTCAAGTAATATGTCAAAATTTGTAGAGTTTGTAGGGTTACTGGTGGTACTTATTCTGATCTCGAGTTACATTGCAACATTGGCTTCACTACTCACTATTGAACAATTTGAATTAGCATTGAAGGGAGGAAGTGAGGAACCGTGGGGTTTCATGCATCGATTTGTACTTAAAATAATCATGTTTATGAATTTTCAGATCTATATAGTTAAAAAAAAAAAAAAATTGTATCTCTAAGTTTAAAGCACTAGTAAGTTACTTAATTATCTTGTGACTTTTTGCTTACATATTTTCAAAGAAACTATACCTTGTAAACCTTCAATATTTCTTTTAATATGTTGCAACTTTATCAATTTTACTTATACCGGTATTTAAAGTATCCGTGTTTAAAGGGCCCAATTTTTTGTAACCGAACAGGGCACCCAAAATCCACGAGACGGCCCTGATTATATCAAATCAAACACAAGAACGAGTACAAAACACGAACTATCTATCACAACAACAAGATTCTTTAAACATGCAAAACAGATGGATCTACTTCTTTTCACGAATTATAAACAAGATTCCTTAAACAAATATTCTCACACTAGATCCATCGAATATTATGACTACAGTAAAAAAAACACAATTCTTTTATTTAACACACAACAACAAGATTCTTTTAAAATTTATAAACAAGATTCTTTGCCACATTAAATTCAACACTACCAGATCCTTTAATAAAATACTAGTATCCACATACGAATGAATATTCACACGTACGTTAAAAGTGACCAAAAACATGAACTATATTGTACCTAGTTAATAATAATGTAAGTGAAAGACCAATAATCGCCGTAAGCTAGTTTGAATACTGCGAAGAAAGCTTATCACGTTGACTATGGAATAAGTGAAAGTTGTTCATCCGAGTATTTATGTTGTTGATTGAAGTTGATAAAAGGTAAATATTTATTTTTAGATGTTAAAAGAAGGCATTTATTTTTATTCAAGTTAATAAAGGTAAATATATTGTATATTTTTGGAGGGTTTTTTTAGATGTAAAACAAGACATTTATTTTGATTCAAGTTAATAAAGGTAAATATATCGTATATTTTTATAGGGTTTTTTTAGATGTTAAATAAGGCATTTATTTTGATTCAAGTTAATAAAAGTAAATATTGTAATGCGACTATTTTTATGTCTCATGTTTCTATATTAAAGTTACAAAATGTTCTATATCAAAATTCTAATTCTAAACCGCCTCTTTTTTTTTGAACGACAATATTAGAATATGATAATTCACCATTGAAGGCTAATTGATTTGCTTCCCTTACAATTGATAACAACTATCCTATATATAAGATACAAAAGATCATTCTAGAATCATTACTATGGGCTTAGGCCCAATACAAATTAATGACTAATAAATATACTTTGAATGTTGACTTGACTTGAATATTCAATGTTGACCGTTGACTTTGAATGCTGACCGTTGACTTTGAATGTTGACTTGATTTATACATGGTTAATACCCCCCCTCAGTGTGAGCGGGAGATCTTCGGACGTTCAGGCTGGAGCGAAACTCAATGAATAAAGCAGTGGGTAGGCCCTTCGTAAAAATATCTGCATACTGGAATCTTGAAGGGACATGAAGAACTCGAACTTGTCCCGAAGCAACAAAGTCACGAACAAAATGAATGTCGATCTCAATGTGTTTCGTGCGTTGATGTTGAACCGGATTTGCAGACATATAGACAGCACTAACATTGTCACAATAAACTAAGGTAGCAGTAAATAGAGGAGTATGAAGCTCACATAGCAAATTACGGATCCAAGCAGTCTCAGCAACAACATTAGCAACACCTCGATATTCAGCTTCAGCACTAGAACGAGACAAGGTAACCTGACGTTTCGCAGACCATGATAAAAGATTGTCGCCAAGAAACACACAATACCCGGATGTTGACCGACGAGTAACAGGGCACCCAGCCCAATCAGCATCAGTATACGCAGTAAGCTGAGTAGTAGATGATACATGAAGCTGCAGGCCATAATCAAGAGTACCACGAACATAGCGAAGAATACGCTTCAAAGCAGTAAAGTGCGGATCACGAGGGTCATGCATATAAAGACAGACCTGTTGGACAGCATAAGATAAGTCTGGGCGCGTAAAGGTAAGATACTGAAGAGCACCAGCAAGGCTGCGATATAAGGTTGGGTCACTGACAGGGTCACCATCCGAACCAAGCTTGGACTCTGTATCAACAGGGGTCCGGCACGGGTTACAATTTTGCATATGAGCTCGCTCAAGAATTTCCTCTGCAAATTTTGATTGAGACAAAAACAAGCCAGTTGCCGACCGTTGAGCAGAAATACCAAGAAAATAATTGAGTGAACCAAGATCCGTCATAGCGAACTCACTGTGGAGGGAAGTAATGATCCGTTGTAAAAATGCTGAAGACGATGCTGTAAGAATAATATCATCCACATAAAGCAACAAATAAGCAATGTCAGATCCTCGATGAAAGACAAATAAAGAGGAATCAGTTTTACTATGCTGAAAACCGACTCGTGTAGCATAACTAGCAAAGCGCTGAAACCAAGCACGTGGAGCTTGCTTAAGCCCATACAAAGACCGCTGTAGATGACAAACATAATTAGGTTTGTTAGGATCAACAAACCCAGGAGGTTGATGCATATAAATCGTCTTAGATAAGTGGCCATGAAGAAAAGCGTTTTTTACGTCAAGCTGATGAATGGGCCAGTCACGAGAAACTACAAGACTCAAAACAGTAAGAATGGTAGCTGGTTTAACCACCGGACTAAATGTCTCATCATAATCAATACCCTGCTGTTGACCGCGTCCATTTGCAACAAGACGAGCCTTATACCTGCTTAATGAGCCATCTGCTTCAAAATTGAAAAAATTGGGTATAGAAATTTGATGGAGAAAAAAAGCACATAAAAATATATGTGTCAAATGTTCCGTTACTAATTAAAGCATTATATCAACTAACATAGCTTTCTTCAGTTAGGATCACGAAGAGCAATGAACATGAGAGCGAGGAAGCGGTGAAGTGAGTGGAAACAAGACAAATCCATACGTTTCAAGCGTTTTGAGAAAAGCCACTGTAGCTCGAGTGACCATTGGATGGGTAGACATGGTTTGTTGACTAATTATTTTATGAGTAAATGGAGTATGGCTGTATCACCGTTTGGGCATGTGATTGTTTGGAGCCGAAGTTGGGATTGGTGTTAGAGCTATGAGAGGAGGGGTATCGGGTTTGGTGGAGATATGTGTTGAGCTATAAAGAGGATGGTATCGGGTTGTGGTGGGCTGGTTGGATGGGTTTATATGATAGGGCGTAATTGGGGGTGTTTGGGTTCATTCAGGGGTTGGACAATGTTCGGTGGGGAAGCATTGGTTAGTTTGTAATATGGGGTAAAAGGAAATCATAAGTTGGTGTAATAGAAGGCGTAACACTTCCAAACGGGAAAAACGTCTTCATCAAACCGCACATGTGCTCGAATAATAATTTTATTGGAGGCTAAATCGAGACACCGATAACCACGATGATTGGCGGGGTAACCAAGAAAGATGCAAGGTGTGGAACGTGGTTCTAGTTTATGTGAAACATCAACGTGAGGATAGCAAAGACATCCAAAGACACGTAAATGTTCATATGTGGGGGTTTGGTTATAGAGTTTGGTGAATGGTATTTCATTATTAATGGCGGTAGAAGGTAATATATTTAAAAGGTGAGCGGCCATATTAAGAGCTTCCACCCAATAAGATGGAGGTATGTGAGCTTGAAAAAGTAATGTGCGGATAAGGTTATTAACGGTGCGGAGCATACGTTCAGATTTGCCATTCTGTTGTGAAGTACGAGGGCAAGAAAACCGAAATTGTATTCCATTTTGGCGAAAAAGGTCATGGAAACAGGCGTTGTCATATTCACCCCCATGGTCACACTGCAAAGCCTTGATGTCGACATTAAATTGTTTGTTGACATAGGCACGAAAAGCAACAAAATTATCAAACAAATCAGATTTTTTATGCAAAGGGTAGACCTAAACAAAGTGCGAAAAATGATCTAAGAATATAGCATAATATTTAATTTCACTTTCACTCGGAATCAGCGATGTCCATATATCCGAGTGGATAATTTCAAACATAGACTTAGCAGAAGACTCGAAACTATAAAACAAAAGCTTAACATGTTTACCTAATTGACACGCGTGACACAAAACAGACGACTTTGATTTATTACATAATATTAAATTACTTGACTCTAAACGACGAAGCACGTCTTCCCCGGGATGACCGAGGCGTCTGTGCCATGTAGTGGGACTAAGTGAAAGCAAAACAACTAGAGTTTGGAGCGGAGGTTGCTGAGTGACCGGGTAAAGGTCGCCCGTACTATCACAGCGGAGAAGAAGCTTTTGGGTCTGGTAATCTTTTATAGAGAAACCATAAGCATCAAATTCAATAGAAACATCATTATCACGAGTAAATTTACGAACATAAATTAGATTCTTAATTATGTGAGGTGTGACAAGAATATGATTCAGATGAAGAGGCTTATGAGGTGTATGCAAGAAACTATGTCCGGTATGAGTGACTGGAATAGAGTTACCATTGCCAACAAATATAGATGGATAAATGCTTGAATTACTAAAGGAAGTGAGCATACCTGTATTGTCCGTCAAATGAGAAGATGCTCCGGTGTCCATGTTCCAAGAGGGGTCTTGAGGAGTCATGGTGTGAAGTGCTTGAGGAAAAGTGGTAGCCTGAGAAGCATGAGCGGGAAGCACTGTTGGTGCCGCATAAACCGGAACTGTAGCCGAACTATATTGCAATAGTGAGACCTGTGTAACCTGGGCTGTAATAGTTGGGCCTTGGGCCAGAGCCAACTGTTGTTGGGCCGTGTAAGCAGGTAGTGAGGCCTGAGGTTGCGGTTGGGCTGGACAAAATATTAGGCCGGGCAAAATATTGGGCCACGAAATAGGTGAGGTGAAACTATGAACCTGTTGAGCCAATGGAGCGGCTAAATAATAAGGACCAATCATCATGTATGCGAAGGTGTATCAATCAATACATAACTATTAAAGGTAAACGCAACGGCTGAGAATGCGATGACAAAAGCAAGCAATATACTGACAATAATATGCAACGGCAGTAGGAACTTAGCAAGCAATAAACAACAAATTATCTTTGTATTGGTCAACAATTGTTGGCTAATATTGATTTAATAATTCATTGAAAGCAAAGCATCAATTAATGAAGGCAACAAGCAAAGCGGTAATTAATGGAGATAGCAAGCGAAGCGGCAATTAACGGGCATAAAAAAAGAAAAAAATTAGGTTCGGCTGCTTTAAGTTTGTGTTTGGGTGATAAATTTTGGTGGTGGATATTTAGGATTTTAAGGCTCTAATTACCATGTAAAATAACAAAGGTAATACTATTATTGATTGTGTGATCAATTGAGATTACAATAACCCATATTTATAGGCTAAGATAATCTTGATAAATAAGATACCTAATTATATTAGGAAACTAGATAAACATAATAATGATAAATATAAACCCTATACATATCGTCTAATAGTTTTTTCATGTTTAGTTTATTCGGTGAGGGCGAGTCTTTGACTCAGATGTGCGAGGTTCCGAACCCTTTGTGAGAACAAGTTACTTGTGTTTGTATTATGTTAAATTCGGCTAATTGTTATACTTAACGGGATCATTGTTTTTGTTAAGTGAGAGATTGTTAAAGTTTGGTTGGAAAATTATCAATTGGTTATGTAAATTTGTAGTACTTTTTGTTACGTGTATTGAAAGAGTCGTAAGATGTTTGACTAAGCCGGTGAGTTGTTTTTATATATAAGAACCTATAGTGTCATCCTGACACCAAATGTCATGCCATACCGCGTCAGTGTCATTCTTGGTGTCATTGAGGCAGCGTCACCCCAATGACGCTGTTTTAGTGTGTATTTTTGGTGTACATGTGTCTTTTGGGTGGTTCCAGTTTTCAGTGTTATGAGTATGGGTAAAATGTGGTTCGTTGTCATGCTGGCGTGGAGTAGATGACACTGAAAAACGGGGTCACAAACCTAGAGCTCTCACAAACACCCGTAGCTAGCATAATGTTGGTGATTTTGCGTCACCAATATGATTTAAGTGTAATGGATTGACTTGGTTGACCAATGTGTAATCATGATAAATGTTCAACAAGTCGGGGTTGTGCGGAGTGCACACTTGTATGGCGTTATTATGATTATCATTCGGGGCGACGGGGGTCCGGGGGCAGCGCCCCTGGTAGCAGGGTCCAAGGGGCAGAGCCCCTGGCTGGGGTCGAGCTGCCAGGTCAGCTTGGAAAATTTTTATTTGGTATAAAGTACTATGTTAAAAACGCACTTGAAAATAAAATTTCCGGAAATTATGGACTTGTTTTTGCCCGTTTATTTAAACTAATTCGGTGGTTAGTTTAACTGTTTTGCAGTTACAACCGACATTTAGTTTTTGTTTGTTGGTCATATATACATATTACAATCTCTGGTTCAGTTTCATAACATCAAAACAAATTCTCGTTTCTAAATATGAGTTTTATCCGATTTAAGATTTCGATAGAACCATCGAAATACTTCGATCTGAAAGTGTTTACACGACTCTCAGATTTCTGTGATCATAAATTCATAACACATAATTGGAAAAAAGGTTTAGAATGTAAGGGCGTGTTGAGATTATCTACTAAAACTGCATATTGCTTTTTGAAACATCATTTACGAATAATCAGTTTAAGTAGTTTAGACTTTAGATAAGCAAGCCCGAGAACCCACACTTATTATTAGAGCAAACGGTGTAACGGCGAGAGCCTCTCGCCGTGGCTGAGGTGGCACCTCGCCGTGGCTCGCCGGGCTTCGCCGCCACACCGGCCCCCCCTCTTCGTCACAAAATGAATCAATAGTTCCGTTGGAAAAAGTTGGCCCCCCATCCAAACTATCCGTTGGCAACGGATATATTAAAAAAAACTTTTTTTATTAAAATTAATTTTTAAAATATATATATATCCAATTAAACACACACAAATACATTCAATCTACAATTCTTTCTACCTACAATAATAAAAAAATGTCTCAAATCTCAAATGACGGGTTTCCTAATCTCAACTTCTCACAGCTCCTTAACACAAGTAACCCGAATCAATCGTCATCCTCGAACCCGTCGACGCCATCTTCACAAAACTCTATCGGAAGCTCCTCCCAATTCCCATCCGGCCAATTCCCTTATGCTTCACAATACTTTCCCCAAATGACACCCGAACAAATCTACTTTCATCAACAACAAGCGTTTCAACAAGGGCAACTCAACACACAATTTCAAAATTTCCAAACCCAAAATGTCCCCGAAACACAATTCAAGGTACCACAACCACAACCACCACCAAAAGAAACCCGTCGAAAAGGAAAACGAATGGCAAAAAAATCATCCATCCCCGCGGTTGATTTGTCCGCGGACGACGACAACATCGAAGACGAAGAAGATGTTGTGATGACGACGACAGCTCCGACTCAAACTTCCGTGCGTTGGACACGTGACGAGGAGAAGTTATTGTGCGAGGTTTGGGTCGAAGTTTCCGAGAACAATGATATCGGGAATGACCGAAACGAAGAATGCTTTTGGGGGCAGATTCATGACGATTTCAACAAAAGTACCAATGGCGTTTATCGTACCAAGAATATGATAACGGGGAAATGGAATCGGATGCACCCCGATTGTCAAAAGTTTCACGCTATTTACAAAGGAATAACTCGTAAAAGCGGTGAAAATGACGGTGATGTTTTGGAAGCTGCGAAGGCCGAATATTCGGCTTGTAATAAGGGGAAAAAATTTGCTTACGAACACGGGTGGAGGGTGCTCAAAAAACACCCAAAATGGGACGCAGCGGATCACTTTGACTCGGAGGATCACACGGAAATATTCGGTCCAGATGCTCGGCCTCGACCACCGGGTAAAACGAGACCCGCCAAGAAGACAAAATCAGAAACAACTGAGAGCAGCGCGGGTAGTGGTTCGGGGTCTATGAAGGACGTTTTAAACGAGGAATTACGCCAGAAGATCCAAGCCGGTAAATCGGCGTACGAGGCAAAGAAAGTTAAAGAACAGTCGGCAACGGAGCTAAACGAGTTGCAGTTTCTCACGATTGATGCCGACTCTTTGCCTGAACCAAAGAAGACAATTATCAAAAACAAACAAGCACAAATAATGGCGAAATATCATTTATTTTCGTAGTTTATTTTTATTTTCGTATTGTTTTATTTATTTTCGTATTGTATCTTTATTTTCCGTATTTGTAATTTTTATTTTATGAAATGAATTTTAATTTGTGTGAAAAATGGAAAAGAAAATAAAATTGTGAGTGGGTGGGGCCCAAATAAAGAAGAGAGAGAAATGTCATGAGTGAAGGAGTGTTTTTGTGTGTTGTGTTGAAATGAGGTGGCGCTGAGGTGGCAGCAGTGGGGCCCAAATGAAAAGGTAAAACCTCTTCACTACACCCTTTACTCTTAATTCACACTAAACAAACAAGGTTTTTAACCCGCGCTCCGTTGCGGAGCGCGAGGTTATAACATGATCATAGAATTTAATTACAATAGTCATTATGTCATTCATCTAATTACAACATTCACTATGTCATTCATCTTTTAATTTCGTGCATCGTACCAATATCAAATCCTCAAGCAAATTCTCAAACACTCGATGGGTTAGCCTGAAACAGTTCATCTTTTAATCTCGTGCATCGTACCAGTATCAAATCCTCAAGTAAATTCTCAAACACTCGATGGGTTAGCCTGAAACAGTGTCATTTGACCTGCTGGAGCAGACATACCAAATGGGCCAGCTGCTTCAAACTGGTTCGGTGCTGGCGATCCGTGCACAGGTTGTTGAGAGGCTCTATATGCTACTTTGTCATACAAGTGTGAGCGAGTCCTAACCACCAGCCTACCAATATAAATTCCAATGTATTCGAAGATCAAGTCTCGATATAATTAAAAAGAGAAGTTACATGTTTCAATGTGAAGCCATCCTTAGTTGTTTCGACGTGTACTAAAGAGACGTTGACTGTTTGAATTAGGGGTGTACTTTGTCTAGTTTTAAGACACGAATTGCATTATTTATAGTTGTGGCATTAAACTGGGGCATTTATGGATTTGGGTATGTTCTTATTAGGGGTGTTCTTAGACGGTTTGAGCCACGTAAATAGGAATCGTTCAATGAAAAACCTTGTTCAATAACAATTATGTTTGTTTAATTCCGCTGTGCATAATTGTTACAATTGTTATTGGTAAAACGATCCTAGATGAGTTCGATCTTATCACTTTTTCACAACAAAAATTATATATGACAGTACACTTGAAACACCTTTAACTTTTCGGGCCATATTTTTTAGATACAACTATCCTAACCTCCCGCATCCTATTTGAATAGAAACAAATTGAAAGTCGACAAAGCAGAAATTTATCAAAAGTAATGGCTAAACCGTATGTGTGACATATCTTACCTGCTTATTGTAGTAGGCTATGATAATCTTCTCGTATTCCTTCTTCATTTTCCCAAGTTTGGCTTGAAAACATACTTCATCCTATATTTATATCATCCAAAACAACAAATATAAATCTCTTAAACCTTTCGAAACTGGTGGAATTATTTTATTCAGTATATAATTAGTAACATGAAAATTAAAGCATTGCTAAAAGAATTTGACAGTGCTATTAATTTGATGAACCTTCAAAACAAAATTGCGGCGACGATACCAGCATATATCCACATTAACATCATAGTTGAACACTGTAACACCCCCAAAATGGGTCGCAGCGGAATAAGGATCCGGGGCATGTTACTTCAAGATCAACAACACAAGATA
>BQNB010094010.1:0-16717 GCA_026074375.1 Tanacetum coccineum | reverse complement strand
CCAACTTTCTTCTTTTAATGCTTCATTGACATTTTTGGGTTCTATTGTAGATATAAAACAAAAGAAATTACTATGATTTTAAGCTTGAGATCTTAAAGTTCTTTGATTAAGATTTCCTATGACTTGATCTAGTGGATGATTTTTGGACTCTTTAATGTTAATGATTTTGTCAACTTCTATCGACTCATCTTCTTCGTTATTAGTATTTACTATTTTGGTATTCTTTCTAAAGGCTTCTTCTTCACCAACATCATCATTAACCAATGGTGATAATTTGGTAAGAGGAGGACTTTCATCGAATGTCACATTGAGTGAGTCTTCGACTTTCGTATGACTTTGAGTCAAACTTGGTTAGATAGTCTTTAGTATTTAAAATGAAGCACTTGCTTCCAAATACTTTAAAATATTCTAAAGAAAGTTTCCTACCTCTAAATATTTCATAAGGGGTTTTTCCTAGTATTGGTCGAATTAATATTTTATTTAGTATATAAGTTGACGTATCAACGACATTACACCAAAACTTTTGTGGAATGGATTGTGGAGTACGTGGAGCCGAGAAATTATGAGTAATGCCTTGTGCATCACAATAAGCTCCGAATTGTACTTCATTATCAAATTCCCGACCATGATCCGTTCTAATAGCTATTATAGAACTACCTAGTTTTTTTGAATTTTCCTACTTAATATTTTAAATTTCTCAAAAGCTTCATTTTTAGTCTTTAGAAATCTAGTCCATGTATACCTAAAATAATCATCTACTACAACTAAGGTGTATAGATTACCTCCATAGATTTTAATTGCCGATGGACAAAATAAGTCCATATGTAATAATTCTAAACATCTTTTAGTGGAAACCATATTTTTAGCTTTATGACTTGCATGTGCTTGCTTGCTAATTTTGCAAGCATCACAAAAATGTTTATCATATTTTAGCTTAGGTAAGTTTCTAACTAATTCTTTAGATGACAATGATTGAATTAAACGCATATTTGCGTGACCAAGTCTTCTATACCATAAGGTAGAATTATCCACTACTTTTGTTGATACAAAAGTTAGGTCGGGTCTTGCTTGGTCCGAATAGGCAGCTATTCGGGTATGTAGAGCCTTATTCTTGTATCAAGTGAACTTGTTTAGAGAACCCTGCATAAGGAAATAAACAACGTTAACCTTATCGTGGGAGCGGATCCCACGATTAGACTCTGGTGTGAGATTAAGTATATGGTTTCGAGAGAGTAATTAAGTGTGTTTAGGGATTGTAAGATACCTACATTGATAATAATTGTGTTCCTTTTATGGGCTAACTAACCCTTAGGGTTTTCGTAACTTTCAGCCCAAGATACGGCCGATATCATCGCGATTTGGAATTATCCTAACTGATTCAAATATGTAAAGCCTATCTCTTATTTAATTAGGTTATCCTTTCTTAAAGATAATTTGTGAAGGTACCGTGGCCATGGACAGTGTGTCCGTATCCGCGACCCGTAGGTCCATGAGGCCGCAACCGCGATTCATGGGCCAGAGGCCCATTAGCAGCTACCAAGCCCATAATAGTATAAGTGGGCTGGGCCGGTCCATAATATACGTCATCATGTCTCCCCAGTCTAGGAAAAGTGACCGTGGTCGGGATCGCGGTCATGGTTGCTAGACTACAAACGTCCAAACCTTTCTAAAAATGCATAACCGCCAAAGCTGCATGTGGGGCCCCACAACAGATGAATAGGACCCATTAAACAAGAAATGGCGAAAATGGCTGAGTGATGAGACAGGTGGGCCCTAAACTGCTTCACCTTCCTCGCAATCCTGAACCGTCCAAAAAGGTAGTGAAGGACACGTGGCAAACATCCAATGAGGTATGATTGTCGAGGACATAGTATAAATAGGACCAATAATCACTGTGCACATTTCCACAATTTCCAAATCAAACCACCATCTTCACACACACAGCCGTACAAGGCACTTATTCCCATGGAATCCCCGCACTACAGGTTAGTATACCACGCCTTTTTGTAAAAGTAAATAAAAATGGGTAGGGATACAATACAACTCGAGAATGCCATATCAACCATCTCCTAAGAGTATCTAGTAGAGTTTACCTCCGAGTACGGCATACCAGAGGACTTACATCCAGAGTTGCCTGGTCTAGAGGATACAATCGTGGACTTTCCGGAGGGTAAAGTCGGCGTATACAACAGGTTTTTTGAGTTTGTAAATTTTCACATCCCCATATCCCAATTCCTCTTTGATATTCTTGGTTATTACCAAATTCATATGTCATAATTGTCAGTGATAGGCACAGCCAAAGTAAGCTACTTTAAAATCAGCTGTCGCGTCCTGAATATAATTCCCACACTTCGTTACCTCATTTGACGATTGAGTCATGAGACATGTTTCGTTGTTAGTTTTGTTCTTCTGCAGTCAATTTTCGTTATGCTCTAAGAACCTCCAATGAAGGCCTTTTGATCTTTGTTGCGAGATGGTTTTGGACAATCGCTAATGAGATGATTTGGATCACCACATCTAAAACATTTTCGGTCACTCTTTCCTTTCTTCTCATACCTTTGTCGGAATGACTTCTTTTCTTCTCTTGGTTGCCTAAGAAATTTACCTTTCTTCATTAAAGAACCTTTTTTAAGTTCTTTACGGCCATCGGCATATCTCTTCTTATCGCTTCCGATGTCAAAGTTTCATCATCACTAGACTCTTTCTAAAGCTTTCTAGGCGATTGGACTTAATTCTTTCTTTTTGCCTCTTTAAAATTCAGGTATCTTTTTCCATGACTACATTCATTGTACTTTTAGATTGACGATAAGCTAGTTCTAGAGCGAGTGATGGGACAAATCTTTCGATTCTTTAAATCGCTATGGGTTGTGAACCTTTGCTCTCCATTTAGGTTGTAATGCCTAGAGGAACTTCCTAACATAGTTCTTGCTAGAGAACATTCATCAAGAGCTTTAAGACTAGTAATTACTGTGTTAAACTCGAGCAAACCGCTATCAATAGATTTTCTTCTTCAAGGATAGTAAATTGTTCATAATGTTGAACAAGAAGATTAATTTTATTATCCTTTACTTGGCTATTACCTTGATGTGTGATTAACAACGATTGCCAAATATCTTTAGCCGTTTTACACATAAAAATTCTTTCGTATTCCTTTTTAGGTAAAGCATTATAAAGAACCATTTTAGCTTCATCATTTTTAGCAAGTTTCTTTTTAAGATCATCATCTTGTTGTTCAAAAGGAACTATTTCTAAAATTTGGCTTTCTTTATTTCTAGCAACCGGTGGAATCACCATTCAAGATAATATGCCAAAGATCTAAATCTTTTGCTTTCACATAAGTTTCAAATCAATTTTTCCAATATATAAAATAATCACTTTCAAAAAGAGGTGGTCTTTGCATAGATTTCCCTTCTATATATTTATTCGAATCCATAGATCAATTCAAGATTTAATGTACAATATACGTTAAAGATCTTGGGTAACCTTGGCATCTGATACTAATTGTGGAAACTAAAAGGGGAGGGGTTGAATAGTTTTTTTCCGTTTTGATTAAATCTTGATTATTCGGGGGGGACCCCCTTATGTGAACTCAAGTGATTATCACAAGTGTTTTGATAGTGATGCATTAAGTAAATAATTAAATCTACGAGATATTGACAAGTAAAGATAAGAAATGATCAAAACGATGGACACAATGCTTTATAGTGGTCTCGGCACGAGAGTCCTCTTCGCCCTACTCCACACTCCCCAAGTACCCACTTGTGGAGTTAATCTTCACTATGTCACAAGCTCCTTTAGGCGGAGGAAACCGTTAACACTCGCTTAACTTTATCCGATACTAAGTCTAAATACCGAGTTCTCTTTAAGGTATAACCAATATACACACTATGTATTTTGAGGCATAAAATACTAACTATCACTACACATATGATACACAAAATAACAAGATATACAAGAGGAATGATTATACAAACGTGATGACACACTAAACTATTAACACTGAAAGGCTTGACGTCCTTCTTGAGTGTTCTTCACTAAAGAGTGGAATGAGTTGCTCACTTGTATGGATTAAGTTAACAAGTTTAATTATCAAAGAAATAAAAGAAAAAGAGTTTATGTGAAAAATATTTGTCAGAGTATTTAAATAAAGACTAAAGATCTTAAGGTTGCTATTTATAGGCAAACCTTTGAAATTCAAATGATGTCCCAAATAGCTGGATGGTGCGACCCACTGATCCACCATTAGCTAGATCCGTGCCTTGTTACGGTGGATCCATCCGAGGAGCTGGGACAACATTTGTCATTTTATGATTAACCCAAAATCTATACCTAAATATTGTTTGTACTTATTAAACTAGTTTGATTCTTCTAGAACAAATATTTTCTTATCACCATTAAGGAAAGATTTTTCTAGATTTAGGGAGATTGAAAAAGATTGTTCCACTTATGGTTAATCTTATTTTGTCTTACATGATTTTTATACTAGCTTTATAATTAATCGCGTGTTAACTTAAATATTTGATTAGAAAGGGTTTATGAATATGGATAATATTTTTCTTTTGTTTATTTACTATGTTTTAATAATGCATTTGATACCTTAAGTGTTTTGTCATCGGTCAAGTAATCTTTCGACTAAATCATTGTTTTACGTAAACTTTTTGTAGTAATGACATTATATTTGTTATTATAAAAACTTGATGAACATTAAATTATTATATATCGGTTTTGCAAGGAGAATATGGTTGTTAACAGTTTGCAAATAAGATTATTTTTTGTGGTTGTTGTTAGCTTTCCAATTTTTTGATATCTTTTGTTATTCCAAACATATGTTGCTTCGGATTTCTACATGATGCAACTGTTTTTTTGTCTTTTCAATTAGGACTAATAAATGTTGCATTTGGTGTTTATTGGCTTTCTTATTTTCGGTTCATCTTAAATAAAATATTCCATAAGTGAATGTTTTCTTGTTTGATTTTGATATGCAGGTCAAGTGTTCCTTAAAACAAAAAAAAATATTTTGATTTATATTTTTGAGTGTTGATATTTAATATATTATTTTTTCGCCAAGAGCATATCTTTTATAGTTATACTGATTCCGTAAGCGTTCCATCTAGTAAATTTGATGTTTTTTCTTATTGTCTGATTAAATGGTAAATAATGGTTCAGATGTCGTGGACATATAAATTGTCTCTTCCACGTTTTTATTTGTGGATTCGAAGCATGTCTTAAGTATATATTCCCTTTATATTAATTTTTTTGAAAAATCAAAAATCATTTTTATTTTTTTTGTAAATCCATATAGATTTGTCGTTCCCATATTTTCTTTTGAAACATTTTTCTATTTATATTATTGTAGTAATTGAGTCCTTTATTATCGTTGTTTTTTTATTTTATTAGTTATTACTGTATATAATTGTTCAAGTTTTTCTTTATTGTAATGATTTGGATTAATATATTCTAACTGATAAACTGTTGTGTTTGCATTAATAATTCGTAGTGGTAATTTTAGATCATCTTTAAATATTTCACTCATATTCTATAAAACTTATAGTGCTATCATTTCTTTCATTTCTTTAATATTTTCTAATTCTTCATTATTACCTTGAGTATTAGAAGTTTCTCCTGTTGTTACCGAAATTGGTTTTTCAATTTGTGGTATCCATACTGATGGTATATTAGATGTAGATTTTTTACTTCTTTTAATATATTTATTCTTCAAAAATAAATTTGGTGTTTCGAGACTAAGTAATGGTTCGAAAAGTTTATCAATATAAATTCTATCATCAGTTTTAAAAGTAATACTGTGATGTGAGTTAGTAAGGGCATAAATTTATTTGATATTGTACTGTGGAAAGATGATTCCTTTATAACATAAATGTTTTTCTTAGTAATCATTTCGATAGTATACTTTTATTTAGATCTTTATCTTTTTAATCTTAATCCCATTTGTTGTTAACATCAAATTTAATTTTATCCTTCAGATAGGATTTCCTTTGCCTGTAGCAATAATACTTTCTTCCTTATTAATAATTTTATCATCTCTTAATTCTAGTTCAATAGGTGTATCACATCCTATAAACGTACTTTTTAATATTACATGTATAGTTGATATATGTATATATGCTATTTTACTTCTATCTTTTTCATTCATTTGTTTAATTCGATCACTTATTTGTTTTTTTATTAATTATTGGTATAATAATATTTCTTTTAATTTGTTCAATAGGAACTGGTTCTTCTCCAATAATTTTTCCAAAATAAATTATATTTTTCCGGAGAAAATAAAACTCTCTAAGCATCTCTTGTATAATCAAAAAATTATGTTTTTTCAGATAGTGTAAAATTTGTTCTTCTTACTAGCTTTTCTATTTATCATTAGTATCTGACTAATAACGGCTAATTCATCTTCATTATTATAGATAATAGAAATACATCGAACGTTTATGAATGCAGATACCTATCTGCTTACTACTACCATCACGATCAACAAACACAAACCATAAAACTGCATCTGAAGATCACAATCTAAAACATATCGTACAAATCCAATTCACAAACCAAAAGAAAACAATAAATATAAAAGATGCTTCATTATTTAATTTCAAAACAAACATCATCTGAACTATAATCGAGAACAATATCTGCGTCTTCATCATTAGCTTCAGATGGTACATCTAAAGATGCCATTAATTTAGTGAGTGTTTCGACTTGTTTCTCAAGATTTTCCATTATGATAGTCTTAGTGGTGGAACAATTTTTAGATATGGTTAATTTAATAATGATTCTTTTATTTTGGTGATGGTGGTGTCTCCATCTAGTTCTTTTGTATCGATTATATTTGATAATTGTTCTACTAGATTTGTTATATGTTGACTGTGTTCAGAGGTTATTGCATTTTGAGAGACAATATCTTCAAATATATTTGTAATCTTTTTATTTAGTAATGTTTGTATATCGTTTAATTTTTCTTATGTTGATTCCAATAATTCAGGTAACTGTCTTAAAACCAAAAAACTTAATATTTCGATTATATTATTGAGTGTTAAATTTAATATATTTATTTTTTCGCTAAGAGCATTATCCTTTTCTGTTATACTGATTCCGTATGGCGTTCCATCTGGTAAATTTTGAGGTATTTTAAATATTGTTATTATGCTCTTACTAACTCACATCACAATATTACATTTAAAACTGATGATAGAATTTATATTAATAAACGTTTCGAACCATTACTTAGTCTTGAAACACCAAATCTATTTTTGAAGAATAAATATATTGAAAGAAGTAGAAAATATACATCTGATATTCTATCAGTATGGATACTACAAATCAAAAAACCAATTTCGGTAACAATAGGAGAATCTTCTAATATTCAATAATAATGAAGAATTATAAATATTAAAGAAATGAAAGGAAAGATACGATCCATAAGTTTAAGAATATAGCAGATACCTATAACGTATCATAACATCCATTATCAATTCCAAGAACAAAAACCATCCGATTGAATCAATTGAGGAATCAAACAGAAGCATCTTCGGATAACTAACATTTCCTACAACAAGTATGGATTAGGTTTTGTGTGGCTCTCTTCGGAGATGTGTTCACCTCAAATGATAATGATAAGATGAAGAAGATTAGAACCACGTGGTGTTAGGATCTTATGATGGAATGGAGAGTGAAAAGAATGTTTGCGATTGTAAAGGAAAATACAAAGGCCAAAGGGTGGTATTTATAGCAAGAGTCCCAAATTGTTGAAAACAATTCGCAACTGGCGCACTGCCAGCGCATAGCCAGCGTGTGGCCAGCGCGCCAGATTCCCGACTTTGTTTTCTTCTGGACTTTGGCATTTTAAATACCTATAATTGTTAAACCCCCATTGTACTTCACGCCTTGACCTTTCACTCATTCTTGTACTCAAGGTCAACCAGCTCAAATAGCTATTAGAAGGAATGTGTTATAGGGAGTATGGTACATAATTAGTGTATGGAGGAATGTGGGAGTTTGTAAAACATCTTGTATGTGTGGGAGGACATGTGAGGAATACATGTGTGGGTTTGTAAAACATTTATAAGTAAAGGAGTAGGAAAACTTAAAGTATGATTAACCTCCAAATACCACAAACTCAATTAGTCACTTTGGACTTATTCCATGATAATCATCAATGGATTTGATCACTAATCATCTTGATGCAAACAAGCTAAGTGTTTTGCATCTCAAGTAAAGCATATCCCACAACGGGAAAGGATGGATTTACGCAAAGTGACATTTGACTAGTTTGACCAATAAAGGAGTAAAACCCGTTACGTGATTAAGAACAACGTAAATACAGATTAAGGTCAAATGAATACTTTCATTTGATGGTATGTTGAAACTATGTTCATATTAGGTTTAGAAATAAGTTCCGGCCTTGGCTAGAGGCGTTTGTTAAAAGATTTTAGTTGGCGTTTTGTTGAAAAATAAGAGGATTTATTTTTGCTCATCTCTAAGTCTAAACCTCATTTAGAGTGTTCTGAAATGCTCAAATATCATATACATACCTTTATTGAAGTTTCTACATGTGTCGGGTAAGAGGAAAGCCGACAAAATTAAATCTGTAAAAACGGATACCGCGAGTGGCGCGCTGGCGCGTGACTCAGTGCCCAGCGCTTGATTCACAACATCCATTGTTACGCGATTTGTCTAATCATTGTTAGTTTTCCGTTTTGTGAACGTTTATTTTTCATCTATTAAAACATAAAGGAGATCCTAGTCAATGTTGCACCAACAATCTTCCCTTTTTTGATGATGACAAATAAAATTTCAAAAAGCAAATAAAATTACAAACGTAGCGAAGGTGAAGACCGCCGTTGATCTAGTTTGCGTCTTGATCTTGGCCTTGTAATTTAATGAAGCTTGGATATTGTCTTCACTCAATGAGCCTTACATAGCTTTTCTACTTCCATGTATGTTATAGCTCTTTTGCTTCCGTAATTGCTAGTAGTCTATGCTAACTTTCTCCCCCGATCCATAAGCATCTTGCTCTTTGCTTTCCTTATCCCTCTTTTGTCAAATCAAAAAGGTGGGATCTTGGTCTTTCATTTGAAGGTTGATATCTTTGTAGAGATAGAAAGTAGATACCATGACACGTGCTTCCTAGATCGTTGCTCCCCTAGTTCCAAGGCAGGGACCCATGGGTCAAGAGCATTACCTTCGAAGTGTTATTGGCTACAACTAGCAACAAAAAAACACGAGACAACACAAGCAACAAACATATACACATGTTCAAGTCTAACATGGGTTAGCTTACAATTTAGATACTTGCAAAATGGGAATAGTATAAAAAAACACGGTAATAAATGCATAACATCTTCATATATAGATTATTCTCGTTGATCCCCTTGATGTGATATTAGGTTTATCAAGTTAAAACTAATCACATTCCATGAGAAAACAAAAGTAGGTTTTAAACAGATTATGTAAACAATTTAACGAACAAGTTTTTAAAACACAACAAAGGTAACTTATCAAGTATAGGTTCTTAATCGAACAAATTGAATGAATCTAGAGTTAACCTTGCTTGTGGAAATTGGCAAGGTTGGTTGAATGAAAATTGGGGTTGTTGATCTCTGGTTTAACTAAAATTATAACCAAGGTTTATGAGTTTAAGAAAACAAACTATTCGACTAGAACTGAAGCTTTAGCTTCAACAATTCTGTTTAGTTTGTTTGAGAGATACATGCTCTTCAATGTGTTTCACATTAATTAGAAGAGATAGCATTTACTCTTGACATCTTATTCCTTTTATAGCAAAAGGAATTAGGGTTTACAAGATTAACCTATGTCACACCCTGAAAATTTTAGGTCAATATTTTAAACTTTTTTGATCATTATTTTTTACTTTTATACGTTATGGTTTGATTTGGTAGTTTACAGGAAGTTAACTCGCGTAATTTGAAAATAACGCGGTCATCCGGACGCGGTTCTGACTTTGGAATTTGATTAGTGTTAGATATGTATAGGAGTTTTCTTTATCTTTTCTATGTGTTTTGTAGTTTACGATCACCACCTGGTGTTTATTTTTACGCTTTAAGTTTAAGTAGGTTTTTTGCTTGTTTTTGGACACTAACGGAATCCAAGAAAAACCGAAATGTTTTCGTTAGTAAAACTTTAGTTATCGTACATCTTGTATTATAGCATCAAAAATTTCATTCACCCTCCTCCTCCTGTCATATTTTGGATGCCTAAACCCCCAAACCAAAACACTTTGAATCCTAAATTAAATACAAGAGCATCTTTTATAAAACTAGTGCATGTGATCTTACATATGCAAGATAGTGACGCATGAGAGTGTCATTCTTATGCACACTTACCATGCTAGCCTCTTCATGTGACCTCTTACACTTATGTAAGACTTTGACTTCTACTTTTGGACCAAACCATGCAACCTAGTATGAACATGATCAAAAAAATGAACCTTATGGTCCTTGTGGTGTTTGTTTCGGCCGGAACCCACCACACCACCCCTTTGGGTGTGTGTTGGTCACTTGGTACTACAAAACAATAAACCATAGACCATCTCTTATCTTATAAATACATACACATATCACACTTAGGGTTTTATAATCATTTTCAAGCCTCTAAAAATTTCTTTCTCTCCCTCTTTTCTTCTTGAAGCTCACGGCCAAACACTCTCTTTTAGGGCTTTCATTATCTTTGATTTCTTGCATAATCCAAGTATACTAGGTTTCATTTCTAAGGAACATCCTCATCCCCCCCCCGCCCCCCCCCGCCCTCCCCGCTATCTGACCCCGTCTGGGTTTATCCTCCCCTTGTCCAATTTTCTATCTCCGCCCCCCACGCCCCCCCCCCCCCCTCTCTCACCCACTCCCTCTCCGCGCCCAACACCTAGGGTTATCAGATTTGATGTTGGGTTTTATAAGATCTGAGTATTTTGGGGTTTAGTTCTTGTGATTTCTTTACTTGTTCTCTTTACTTTTGTATGTGCCTTGATCTTGTTCTTGTGATTTACTTATGGTTCTTTAATATATGTTCAAGATCCATACATCCATATGTGGTGTTTTAATTTTTGTAGATTAGAAAGCAAGATTGTTATAAGAATAATGATGTTACTTTGTGTCACTAAGTTATATATATTATGTCCTTGGGAGATAAGAGGTTGCAACAATAGATATAAATGATTAGGTTAGGTTTAGGTGTGGTTTTGTTATGGATAGATGTGAATGGAGATTAGGCATTAGACTAGGCACTATTGTGTAAGTTTGGTGTGATTTTGAAGGTTTGTGAAAAGGTAGTTGCTTGAAATCCAAAATGGTTTTGAAGTTTTGTACGTGGCGACATTAAGGAATGTTTTAATTAGGCGTAAAAGTAGTTTTTAGGGAGCTCTTTTTGTGTTGAATAGAGATAGTTTTTCATATTATCAATACTAAAATTGGACTTCTTAAAACTGCCAAGTTATAGCCAAATAATACTTGAATCATTTTTTCGGCAACAAAATGTTTACATAGGTGCTTATGTGATTAGTAAAAAAGGGTTTTCGAACACTTTTTTTAGATATTGTGAGTCTTTTTAAACACTTGCGAAATGTAGTACTGATATTTATTGCTTTAGTATATTTAAAGACGTCGTTAACCATATTTTAGGAAAAGCGTTAAAGGTTACTAATAAAATAGGAGGTTTGGTAAATGTTTTTGTAAGATGGAATGGAAGTTTAACGTTTAGATGTCTCTAGTGCAGCTTAAGGAAATATGGATTAAGAAGAATTATAGGGGACGGTAGTAACGTTCTTCCCGGTAATCTAAAAACTTTCCTAAAATTAGAAACTTACTAAATTATAATTTTTGGTTAAACGGCCGAAACTTAACGAAAAAAAAAAAAACATCTAATAATTTATATCTTTGTCACGTTTGCTAATTAAGTCAATGCACAACACACATGGATGTCTTTTGTGGATGAACATATTGTGCAATTCTATGGGGGCATACTTTCGTGTTTTACGACGCTTCGTTCTTATTCATTAGGTCCTAATAGGATTTCTGTATATATTTTACTTGCGTGATTCATCATTTGCCACATCTGTGAGGTGAGTGTCATTAGCCCCACGTTTTTAGATTTTTACTTTACCTAACTTTGGGGTGAGAAATATTATTGTTTTTAAACTATGGACACAGTTCTTTAGTTAACCTTTTCATGATTACGTGTTACCTAGGTAGCGAAATAGACATAATGCTCCGAACTATCATGAACCGTCAATTGCTAAGAATTGGAAAGGTTAAGTAAGCGCGAATGTTGTAAATAGAATATATTGGGAATAATTATCCTATCGACGTGAGTGCGCTCACTACCACGGGGATCCCGATTATGGCATATATTACCAGTGTCGGATTTCACTAGGTGATCTTGGTCAGATACCTTTAGGGCAATTAATTCTTGTTGGCATATAATATGCTTCCTTTTAATTGAGCTTCAATGTCATGAGCTTAGCGCAACAGTAAATACTTTCTATGTGGAGTTGTATCTATTATAACTGTCACATGCGTACTGCAAACTTGTGGTCCACCTTTTAATACTAAATTCAAACCTATGAATTCACCCAACTTTATGTAGACGTTTTATCATGATTTTCTCAGGGAGTGCTTAGCTGTGGATGTCTTTGCTTGCTTTATGGTGTTACCTTGCATTAGACCGATTTTCAAGAGTTATTATTATTATCCATGTTAACATCGTTGTCAAACTTTAAAACCTTTTATTCGCTTCCGCATATTATCTTTGAACTTATGTAAAACTTTAACTATTTTAAGTTAATGCAACGATGTTGGATTTTTAAACGTACCCTTAGAGGTCGTTCTTTGTATCTTGTGTGATGAATATTATGACGTCACGCCCCCGGACACGTGTTTCCGTCTAGGCCCCGTTTGGGGGTGTGACAGATTGGTATCCAGAGCCAAGGTTATAGAGAACCAGGTAGTATATTTAGGTCTGGTCTATAACCAGTATGTGATCCTACGTGTTTACTTGCTTACGTATATAATTACTATCGATAAGTATACGGGTATTAATTATAATACACTTCCATAATTATATTACGTATAATTTTGCCATGACTATACCTTACATCTATATTTTTCCTGCATTGCACGCATTGGCATGGTTTGATATAAAGGGGATTTATATAAACTCTTGCTTGTGCAGGTTATGGCAGCTCCGGTTATTTCTATTTCTTCGGACGTATCAGTCGAGAGTGTGGGATCCTCTTTTCCGCGAGTTATCCTTATCGGTTCTATTTCTGTTGAGGTCCCGGTTGCACCAGAGGTGGGGGCGGCTGCAGTTGCCTCACCTGCCGGGGTGCTCGAGCTTGATACTCATTCATCGTCAGAGGCTGATCCATCAGAGAGTTCACCACCTCCCGTATCTGTAGCACCTATGGTTTCACCTTTTCTGTGTTCAGACGATTCAGAGTCAGATACTGAGATACCCGAGAGGCATGTATCACCTACACCTCATGATGCTATGCTTACTAGATGGAGGAGCAGAGTTGCATCACGATCATCATCACCTACTACTTCTACTCCAGAGATCCCTACTGCTCCTATTTTACCCGCACCATCTGCTATTGTTACACCATCATCTAAGTATCCACTTGCACCTGTTGTTGCCCCCACTCGGGATTCGCTGACGATGAGCCATTCTTATTTGACCCGGGGAGGACATTCCTATTGGTCGACTTTACTGTACTCATCCTGGTGGGCCATGTAGGGCATTGACCGCAAGGAAGTCGGTTAGACCTTTACCTTCTCATCGTTTAGCATTGAGGTACACATCACATCACTTGGATCATTTTACTTCCGGATCATCATCGAGTCATTCATCTTCAGATCATTCATCATCTGGGCATTCTATTTCGGGTCATTCCTTATCCGGACATACACCACCAGACACCACCGATGCTGATTTATCCACACCATCGAGATTTGTTCATCCATCACTTGTTAGGAGTCCACGATGTAGCGAGGCCTATCTCCATTGGAGGTCTGCCCCATTATCTACCATGTATCCACCGATGACATCCGAATCGTCAGCTGGGGATTCTTCTTCTGAGTCATCTGCTGGACCATCTCGCAAGAGATGCAGGTCCCCTGCTGCTACCATGACTTTACCTATCCATGCTACGAGAGCTTTAGTCCCTTCTCGTGCTGATTTTCTTCCACCTCGCAAGAGGTTTAGGGATTTTATTTCACCAGAGGATAGTGTTGAGGAGGACATTAATACGGATGTGTTAGAGGACATTGAGGCTGATGCTACAGCTGTTAAGGTTGCAGTAGATAGGGATGTTAATGCTGAGGTTGATGCAGGTATTGATATGGAGGTCGATGTTGGGGTTGATGTAGAGGACAAGGTTGAGGACGAGGTCGAGTCCAGTGATAGAGGTACTATGGAGGTTGGAGTGGATGTGGTTGCTGAGATTGATATCCCTAATGCTATGCTTATGCTCGATGTTGTAGAGCATTTAGAGTAGGTTGAGGAGGGTTTACAGGATATTAATGATCATGTTATAGAGATACCTCTTTAGAGGATAGAGGACATTGAGACGGGACAGAGAGAGTTAGAGTCAAGGAGTTTGATTGCTGGTGGAGAGAGAGCTAGCTTACTTGATCAGGTTGCGTCCTTAGAGAGGAGCAACGCGAGACTTTGAGGCACCATGTTTATGGAGAGAGCGAGAGCCGATAGGTTTCGGCGATGCGTGAGATTTATGGAGAGTGAGCTTAGGCAGATTCGTAAGTTCCACTACTATGACAGGATGCGATTTAGGATATTAGAGACATTCACTGTGAGGCGTTTAGGTTTTCGTCCATGATGTTGTGTATGGAGTTAGGCTAATAGTAGAACCAGTTGTTAATAGTTTTAGCATAAATCAAGTTCCCCATTATGGGATGATTGTAACCGAACAATGCTTTTATATATGATATGAAAAGCTTGTTTTGATTCTCTCGCGTATTCACCTTTATTGTTATTTACTTGTTCTGGCAAAACATGTTCTATTGTATTTTCCTATATAAACTTTAGGGCCAATGACTAAGATGAGCCAAGAAATTTTTATTTCTCACCTAATAGTCTTTTTTGTGAAAAATTCCATATATATTCCGCACGAGTTTGCGATTTTTTGTATTTGCACGACTCCACCTAAAGATTGCCACGTGTCCGTTTTTTTGTACTTTTACGTCAGAAAATATTTTTTACTCGATTCATTTCAGTTTTACTTGATAAATTTGACGATTTGTTTTTTAGGAATTTTTTTTGTCTTTTACAAAAAAGACAAAAATAATAAATACTCAATATTATTATTTTTAAATTGATTTATACATTTCAATATGCGACTTTTCTATTTTCAATTCCCGACTTTTCTTTTTATCAGTCCCCGACTTTTGAGAATTTTCCCTCTATTTTTTGTTATTGCCCAGCACGAGACCACAGCTACCACACACACTAGCCTAACCAAAACACACACTCACAGACACACGCCATAATGTCTTCCACGGTAGAACTGAGTAAGGTAATGTATCTCTTGGGTTTTCCCACTATTGTTTATTGTTTTTGAGTTAATTTTATTATGTTTAAATTGATTTGGGGTTTAATTAAATAATTGATTTAGGGTTTAATTTGTCGGGTTATTTGTGTATATTGGTTTCTGTTTTTGTGTATTTTACCTTTGATCCCCTTTGTATTTAAACCCTAAAACCTTATATCCATGACATTTTTTATTATATATAAATGATTATGTTAACCTTTAAGTAGGTAATTGATTTGTAATGTGTAATTTTTATTTGTTAATGCAGCCGTATGACTGCAAAGTTACCATACGGTCGAGGCCTTCTACGATTCCGTTTATTAAAGAAAGGTTATCTAAGAGCAATAAGCGACTGAAGCTTTTTAAAGACACTGTATTTGGAAAGTATTTAGATCTCGATGTGGAAGACAATGATAACCATTTGCTGAACTATGTTCTTCACCATCAAAGGCCCCAACTCAGTAAGAGTATTGATTCAAATCTCGTATTTGACATTGCTGGTCATACGTTATTGTTCGGAAGGTCAGAGTTTTGCTTGGTGACCGGTTTCGCTTGCGGGAAAGTTGTTTTCCTTGTATATATGGATGACGACATTCCTCTTTTTCTTAGACGTGTGTTTCCGGAAAAAGCAAACAATCTGGAAAATAAGGCTAGTTTGGGTAAAGCTGCACAAGGTAAAGCTGCACAAGGTAAAGCTGCAAAAGGTAAAGCTGCAAAAGGTAAAGCTGTGAAATGTAAAGCTGCAAAACATAAAGCTGTACAAGGTAAGGCAGCCCAGCCAAGCGACAAAGGCGATACACACAGTGTGACAATCCTAGACTTAAGATCATTGATTTGGGACGATGAAAAGTGGAAAAAGTTGAGTGTTGAGAATTTCATACGTGTTTGTTTGTTATACATGTCGGAACATATTTTTATAGGGCAAGAGGATAAAAATGTTATCAATAATAGTTTCCTGAGGCTGGTAGAGGATCTAGCAGTGTGGGACAATTTTTCTTAGGGTAAATACTATTGGGAAGAATTTTATAAAAAGGCTATAAATTTGATTGACAATCACAGAGACACTCACACAAACTTCAAGAAAAAGAATCCTTCTAAATTACCAACGTACTCCATATACGGATTTGCTTGGGCATTCAAGGCAAGTACTTG
>BQNB010094009.1:0-16021 GCA_026074375.1 Tanacetum coccineum | reverse complement strand
ATCAAGAGTACTTATTATTCAAAATCAAGAAGAAGTCGTGATAATCCCCCGAGCATGTCATTGGAAAGAGCGCGGAAATACGAGTTCAACGGTGCCTTCATTGTTTATTAGGTCAGCTCGTAACCCATTTACATGGGCCGGGCCAGCCCATTATTAACTAAGCCCAACTAGAAGCCCAAGACCAATTTAATTGCTAAATCTGGTATATATATGGAGGAGTGACGTCAGCAGCACATGGCTTCAAATTAAATCAATCGTGCCCACGTGAGGTTCCACTATGAATTAGGAGAGCGAATTGGAATAAGACACGTAGCGGGGCAATTTTTTTTATCTCAATTCATACACAAAAAAAGATCCAAAGGTTGAGAATTAAAGCGTACGAGGTACGCATTTTGAAGGTCCACGTGTCACTCGATGAACGGTTGATCAAACCCTGCACACGCCTGCGATCCGAGGTCACGCGATCCCAAGACAATGATTGACTGACAATCATTGTGGCGGTTATGAAGATTTTTCATTTTCACCCCCTGGACTACTATAAAAGCATCCCGCTCCCCACACTTTGGATTTGATTAGATTTTAGATTAGGTAGGAGTAGTGTAGCTTTATTTTTAATGTAGCTTATTTTAAATCTCTTTTAGCTTATTTCAATGTTTGTATAAGCTTATTGCAGCTGGTTAGAGCTTATTGTAACTGCTTATTTAGAGATAATGAAGATGTCTTTTCTTTTAAGTGCTTGTTAAGTAAATTGATGTTTAGAGAATTAAGTGTGGAATTTTATAAGTGATTAGTGATTAATAATTTGTAAAAATTATTCAATTTAGAGTTTTATTTAGTCGAACGGGCAAAAGCTGTAAGATTAAGTAGGCATTAAATTAGTAATTAATTTCTTGATAAAAAGTCGTTTTCAATATTAAGCCAACGTTTTGAGGTTTCGATTTATTAGACGGAAATTAGTTCATCATTAAGATCGAAAATTTCACACTTAAGAATTTAAACACTTTTACTTGACAAGCATATTTTTCCTTATATATTCTTCATCTTAGTAGCGTGCTTGTTAATTAGTATAGTTTAGTCTTTCGCGATCTTTAGTTTTAAATAAAAAAACCAAAAATTAAAAGATATTCAAGCATCAAACGACAAACATTAACGTAAATTTCAAATTCATCTCTCGTTGGGATACGACCTCGGAAGATTAGATTTTTACTTGTTCTCAAGTGATTATTATTTCTAACGGGATACTTTATATTATATACATACGTCTAGTACGTATTTATACGATATCAAAATGGCGCCGTTGCCGGGGAGAGGTGTATCGATTTTTACGAGATTGTTTGTGTTCGAGCCTTGAAGAACCTTCCCTGTGAAGTTATTTTTCTTTATAAAAATATAAAAATACAAAAATATTTTTCATTTTCTAAAAAAATAGAAAAAAAAATTAAAAAAATATATAAAATAAAATTTTAAAAAATAAAAACATTGTCCATAAAAAGAAATAAAAATTACCAAGTTGGTAAAAGAACACCAACATATAATACTTTCAACTGAAGTATTATCCAGTAATAAGTTCCCGAACCAAAGTTTCAAAAACTTGCCTTTTGTGTCACTTGCGATATACGGCTCACCTTTGAAAATTAAACACTTTTAAAGAGCTACCGTGAAGCTTGTTGATTATTAGGTTTAAGTTATTCAATAAAATATATTGTAAAAAAAACCCTAAAAACCCAAAAATAATCTTCTTTTTGTTCTTATCCATTTAATTCTTTTCTTAACCCTCTAAATTGTTTAATTCTTTCTTATGACGTCATTTAACCAACGTGAGTGTACGGGATGTGGACAACCATGTGATGGCTTTTATTGTTATATATGTACATGTTCGCAGTGTGGTGTTAATCTTCTACTTGGAACTTGTTTAAATTGCACTTATGGTGATGGAAAGCCAGTCACTTGTTGTGGGTGTGAAGGCCCGTTAAGAGGAGGATTTTGTTCATTTTGCGCTTCAAGAGATGGAAATTCATTCGATTATAATCCAAATCCAAACTCTTTCAATGAATCTCAAAATTTTTCCGACTACCCTCCACAACCCCGGTACGAGACGAATTTTTGTGAGTTATGTGGAAACGATGCTCATTTTGGTTACGATTGTCCAACACAAGTTCTGTTTAATTCTAATCCGGACCCTTGTTACAATCAAAACTTCGATAATAATTTTCCACTAACTTCACCAAGTTTTCCACAACAAAACCTTTGTTGTGAAAACTGCGGGGGTCCTCATGCGACTTTTTAGTGTCAACCAATGAACCAAGATTTCTATAAATCTAATCCTTCTGGTTTTGACCAATTTCAACCCCCGCAGTTTCCCGTCAATTATCCTCCTCAAGAAACGAATAAAGAAATTTTGCAAGCTCGAGAAGACTTAATGGAAGCTATACAAGCCTTTTTAAAGGAGTATGATCATATACCTCCTAATGAAAAATGCATGGCTTTATTGCTAGCTGAGGAGAGATTTCTTAAGATTAAGCAAGCTATGGAAGAAGAGCAGAATCAACCTGGAGTTATGCAAGAATTGCTTCTTAAACTTATGGATGATTTGCAAATTCTTAAAGGAAGTCAACAAGAGAAGAAGGAGACGGCAGCTCAAAGTTTTACTCCATATTGGAATTTTTCTATGATTGACGATGAAGAAGCTAGAGATGACTTTTTGAAGATATTTGCACCTTCTTGAGGAAGTTTAGTCGTATACCTTTAGGAGTAACACCAAGTTTATTGATAGCTTGGGGAGAGATTGTCAAAATTCAGGGATCTTGACGGATACGAGCAAATTCAACAAGGAGGATATTTAGAAATGATGAGTAAACTCCTTGAAGATGTGCGAAATATTAGAGAAGAGCTATCTGAATATATTAATTGTCTAAGTTGGAATCATCCTACTTTCTACGACAATGACGATGATGAGTATACTATTATATACAGCAAGCCTAAAGCAATCACACTTGACTTACCGATCGAGGAGCCCGATAACTCTCTAAGTATGGGGGAGGGAACGATTAGCATTAGTCACTATTACCTTTAGTGTTGAAACCTTATCCCAATCCAAGTGAGCTTGGGGTATTTCTGATCCGATACGTGTGATATTCTATACTTAGGTGAAGATTCTTCTACTTTTGATGCTTTGAGCGATCATTCTGAGATTTTATCTGATTCTAACAATGATGGTACTGCAAGTGATGATAATGATTTTAAGGACATCGAGTACGTTGATGCATCACCTCCTGATTCTGAGCTCGTCAGTTTAGAAGAGGCGAATGATATTGATCAAGAAGAGAAAGAGTTTGACTTAGAAGATATTCTCCATCAAGCGTTATTCTTCGTGAGAAATTATGGACATAATATTCGTCTTATTTCTTATATTCAAATCTTTGAAAGACATCCCTCTCTGATATGTGTTGAGTCTCCTTCCTCAGTTCCTATTCCTGTCACGGATAGTAATTCGTTCTTTGAGAAGTCCGATACTTCTTTCTCTTTTTCGGATAAATATTTCCCTGAATTTATGATTTTAGCGATATACGGACGAGACGAGATAGTTGGCTAGTTCCATACTCATGCTAATAACTCTCTTCCTGAGTATGATTCGTTTCTTTTTGAGGTTGAGCCCGATCAGGGAGGGTTGATTAGCGTTGTTATTTCTGATAATTCAAATGACCCTCTTTTGGGAAAACATCCGAGTTGAATCATTGCATTTTGATCCGTCATTTCCTCATACTCCTCCAGAACTACCGGATATTGAGATTAGCTTAATTATTAAGACCGATGCACCCGTGATAAACAATTTTGATGAGTTTAATGAAGATGAATGTTTTGACCCAGTGGGAGGTGAGATTGATGTTGAAGATGATGATTCATTCCATTTGTCAGTCGAACTTTTCTCCGTTTCTCACCTACCCGCGGGTTTCTCCTTTACTTCTCTCCACAGGCGTGAGACACCATTTTTTGGACCCCCGGCATTCTCCACTTAGAGGCCGGTGGCAGGGCAATTCATCAAGAAGGACCTTTCATGTGCTTTTAAATGTTTATCCAAACATAATGAAAGCCCTGATTGAGATTTTCTTTTCCTTTTGTTTCCCATGGACAACATAAATTCTTGTGGTCAGCAGTCAAGCTCGTGACTCGGTTAACAAAAACAAGCGTTTCTATCTTCTTATCTATTTTCTAACAATTAATGTGAGAGGTCCCGCCTCTTTCCTTTCTCGTGGTTTGTGTTTTGTGATTTTATGTCCAGGATACCCGGATTTTGAAGACTCTCGTGCTCATGGTTTTGTTCATTTATTTGAGTTTCATATCCTCAACTTCACTTAGGGAATCCGATATCCTAATCTTATCGATTATCGTTTATCTTTAGCTTACTTAATAAATGGCTTTAGATTTGCATAGAGAACCCTTAATACTTTATTTATGCCTTGAAATTAGTATGGGGGTGACAGTCTCACATTGAGGACAATGTGTAGTTTTAGTATGGGGGGGATCTATCGATTTGATTATACCTACGACCGTTGTTCTTATGTACACCGTTTTCCCACAAAAAGTTTAAATTTTTAAGTCTTAATATCTAGTTTATTTTTCTAAAAAAAACAATAGTTGACACGAATGTAGGTTTTTCGTTGGTGAGAATGAAAAGTAAATTTTGACCCGACCGATTTTATATCTTAGCTTTCTCCTTAACTATAAATAGATTGATTTTTGCTAATCTTTTATACAAGGAGCTATAAAACGCAAGTCTAGCTTTAAAAGTCAGACTTTTGCAATTGCCCAGAATTGCGATTTTACATATGCGGAAGATCGATTATTAGAGTTTTGGATTTTTGCAGTCTATGTGACTGTTAAAGTGCGTTCTTAATTCATTCGGTAAGTATTCACGAGTAGTTTTTTCTTAAAATTTTAAATTGTGAAGAATCAAGAGATGGATAGAGTAGAATATAAGTTTTGATGCTAAACATTTTAGAATAGTTAGAATTCTTTAAGGCTCATGAGTGTTAATTGTGGCTTTTTCTCCCATTAGCTTGTTTCACCGTTATATAAGTGATGAATAAATAAAGTTTCTTTGGTTTTTGCAATTCTTAGTTTAGATCCTTTCGTAGAAAGTCCATCTGGTGAAATTATGGTACACATCGAGGTTTTGTCAGTGTTGTGGGGAAATAAACACCTGGACCATGGTCGGCTCGCATACTGATGTGGCAGTTGTTAAAAGACCGTAGGATTTGAAATTTGGCTAATAATAATAATTATATAATAAACCAAAGCTGAAATAAGACCACTACCTCTTGCCGGCTCACAACCGATGTGGTTAGTCGTTTAAAAGGGTGGAAGGTAATAAATAAAAAATAATATAACTGTGGATGAAACAAAAAAGTTTACTGCATCTTGCCGGCTCAAAACCGATGTTGCAGTCTTCTAAATAAGGCACATAGTTATAATAATCCGAGACTGATAAAAGTTTGCTGCATCTTGCCGGCTCACAACCGATGTTACAGCCTTCTAAAAGGTCAATGAACTTACCGAGGTCGAAATATGTTTGTTGCATCTTGCCGGCTCACAACCGATGTTGCAGCCTTCTAAAGGACCAAGGTTTAATAATGCTGCAATAATAACAGGAATAAAGCCAAATTTCGACTCTGGGGTTATCTAAATAAAGCCTTCGTCTCTGGACTCGTAGTTGAGTTATTTCGGATGAAATAAAAAGGATAACCCCTAAATCATGCGAAATTAGAACCTTAATGTGGACCTTATTCTCACCATATCGTTATTTTACAAAGATTTCCAAACCTAATTGTGTGGTCTAACGGGTTTACTTTATATTAATAGGGACATAATTTTATTGGTCACCAATAAATTATAATAAAAGCTTTAGATACAAAATTAGGATAAAAGGAGGAAAAGTCAATACACATTAGCTTTATGAGATCGTGTTTAGCATCATAACTTGTTATTTTTGCAATGATCTTGTTTTTTAAAAGCTTGGCTTGGAGAGGTGAAAGTTTTGGGGACGATGAATTTTCATTTGGACACATTTTTGTGTTTTTTGTTCCGTGGTCCTAAAAGTTATTAATGAATAATGAAAGCAATACATTATGTCACACATGAATAAGTTGTAAGTTATGAAAATCATAATAATTAAAAAAATGAGAAAAATATTGAAAGTGGAAAAACGGGGCGTTTCTTAACTATTGATTCTTTAATCCCTTTAGATGAGCACTTTGCTACTTTTCAAGATGATTAGTTTGGGGGGATTGGAATTTTTAGTTTTGAGCGTGTATTTATTACATTGCGTGAGGACACGACAATACTTTAGTATGGGGGAATTTGGTATTCGCTATTTTATACATACCTTTTACCTATAAAAACGAGCTTAAATGACTAAAAATGTACGGAAAATACAATGTATATGCTTGTTTTTGTGTTTGTGTATGTGCAGGTAACGGATATCAAGAAAGGGACAAAACAAAGGCAAAACCGGACGAAACCGAGCACGAGATTGGAAAGAGCGTGAGAATTCGAGTCCAACGGTGCTCTCATCTTTTATTGAGCCGGCCCGACACCATTTATATGAGTCGGACCGACCCATACTTATCAATACTTAAAGACTCAGCCCAAGACAAATGGATATATAAACTAGGCCCAACACCACCCACGTTTTACTACAATACCTGGCCCAGCATACAAGCCATGACAAAAACCAGGCCCAAGCCCAACATTCGATTGGTATCTGCTGCTTAGAGTAAACGCAAAGAAGAGAAAAAAAGGGGAGATGACGTGGAGGGCAAGAGGAGATATCTCTTATCTCTATTTTCTCTTTCTTTTCGTTTTTTGACTTTTCTTAGAATTCGTGTAGTAATAGATTCGAATAGAGGAGATAGGAAAAAAATAGCAGTTGTGTTTTTCTACATCTTTGTCTTTTGTTTTTTTATTTCGTAATCTTTTTTTTCCTTATCGCAGCTAGCATTAGATTTAAGAGTGGGTATAACTTAGATTTAGTTTATTGTTTAGAGCTTATTGAGTTAGCTTATTGATAGGTTTTGTAATTGCTTATTGGTGGATTATTGTAGCTTTAGCTTATTGGTATTAATGATATGAATGAAGATGGTTGTTTGGCTTATTCTTTCGGCTTATTATGGTGATTAGCTCATCTTTGTTTTGGCAGTCGTGGCTTATTGGTTCCGATTTAGTCGATTGACCAACTTATTTCTAGATTATATTAGCTTAAATGGTAGAGTTGGTTCGATTCGTGTTATCGGTTATGAGTTTATTTTCGCTTGCAATTTATTGATTCGGATTAGTTTAATTTTTGTTTCAAAAGTAATAGTAGTTTTGTTAGCTTAAATTTAGATCCGATTTTGTTAAACTTAGTTTCATATTATTAAGGATCGTTTGGTTAGCTTAAATTTAGCTTAAAAATAGATTTCGTACGCTTTAAAAAAATAGTTAAATGGTCTTAGCTTATTATTTTGTATTGTTTAACCTTCGCTTGTTTTATGTTAATGAAACATTCTACACACGAGGCGAGGAGCTTAAGGGTTCATAAGCTTATTAGATTTACCTAGCTTATGGCTTTATTTTGCTTTTGTTAAGCTTAAACTTAATAAAGTTGACAACTTTATTACTTTTTAAGTGAGATTAAAGCTAATAGAGAAATAAGCTAAGTTTTCTTATTAAGTTTATGTAATCGGGTGGTGTTTTATTCGTATCGGCTTCATCATTCGGGTTCTACTTCTTTTCCCTTTTCCATTGTTAGTAGTTTTAGCTTATTTAGCTTAATTTGCTTTTTATTATTGTTATGCTTATTATTGTTAGCTTAGTTGCCATGTTTAGTGAGTAGTTTACTTTTATGCTTGTTAAGTAAATTGGTGTTTAGTGAATTGAATGTGGAATTAATTAAGTGATTAGTGATTAATGATTTGTAAAAAATATTTAGTTTAGTGTTTTATTTAGTCGAACGGGCAAAAGCCGTAAGATTAAGTAGGCATTAAATTAGTAATTAATTTCTTGATAAAAAGTCGTTTTCAATATTAAGCCAACGTTTTGAGGTTTCGATTTATTAGACGGAAATTAGTTAATCATTAAGATCGAAAATTTCACACTTAAGAATTTAAACACTTTTACTTGACAAACATATTTTTCCTTATATATTCTTCATCTTAGTAGCGTGCTTGTTAATTAGTATAGTTTAGTTTTTCGTGATCTTTAGTTTTAAATAAAAAAACCAAAAATTAAAAGATATTCAAGCATCAAACGACAAACATTAACGTAAATTTCAAATTCATCTATCGTTGGGATACGACCTCGGAAGATTAGATTTTTACTTGTTCTCAAGTGATTATTATTTCTAACGGGATACTTTATATTATATACATACGTCTAGTACGTATTTATACGATATCAATTAATCAAAGCTAAAATGGACACAAAGTGTCATGACAATACCAAACATAAGAAAAAGGAGTCTTGTATTGAGGTAAAAGGGTCACTCCAATACAAAGACATAATGAAATAATCCAAAACCTAAAACAATTATAGAATCAGTTCAAAATAAGTGCGAAATAAAAACTAGGGAAACTCCGCATGCAAGCCTACGGTCTCACTAGCCAATCTTCCTAACTTCACTTTCCTCATGATGCTTACCTGAAAATGATGCTTAAAACATCAACAATAATGTTGGTGAGAGTCATAGGTTTTAGACACGTAATAATACTCGCTTTTACTGTGATTATCAAAACAAAGGAGGACAATAATGAACTATCATGAACTTATGCTAGCATGCAACCAAAATCAAATCAACATATCCACAAACATAATTTCCCATTCGGGCTTAGAATAGCTGGCACTATAAGCAACCAAGCTCACCACGAATGTATCACACAACATATCACATTGGGTAGGCGTACCCATCCGCTCCCACTGAGTAGGCGTACTCATCCGATCCCAAATAACACATGTATCACATAGTCATATAATAGCCATAAATGTCCATACGCAAATTTAAACACATAATCACAGCGATAAAACATTTCAAAACATATTTTGCATCATTTCCATCCCAAGAAAAACATAAAAATGGGACTATGAAACTCACCTGATGCACAACTACTTCACAATATCCTTGAATTCAACTAAACACAAATAAAACCCATGTTACACGCGATTAGGCTAAATGCCCAAGACGATGTAACAATCAATTGATGGACTACTAAGTTTATATTATGATTATAAACCCTTTACCATACTTCCCATATCTCACTTATACTTTAAATACCTTTAATCATTTATTCTTGTTTTCTAGATTTTCGGCAGAATTTTGTAGTCACTTTATGACCACAAATAAAATACTAAATCATCAAATTGACTTTTCCCCTTTCATTCCCTACCTTCCCAATGGGTTATGAACTACTGTGATTTTTTAGAAAAAATAATATTGAGCCTAACTATTTTATAAAAATTCAACATCACAAAGTACTCAAATTCGGATCTGAACGCACACCAAAAAGTTTGATTTTTCTAAAAATACTTAGACAATGAATTAGGACTTGTGCTTTGAGCTGGAGTTAATAGACACATAAAATATGACCTCTGATTTTTGGCTAACCTCAATTCAACTTTTAAGTAGGGGTTTTACTCCCTGAAATCAAACCCAAATCTGACCCGAATTTACTGTTTTGACAACGTTTCTTGCAAAAATTATTTGACGAACTTCCCTACCTCAAAACCTTTCGGGGCCAGACTTTTTGGAAACTATACTCACTGAACTTCAATTTAGGCACAAGATTCATCCCAAAACTCGTTTTTATCAATGAGATATCATTCAATCAACACGACCCAAAATTCTGCCAAACCCTTACTTTCAATTTAACGCGATTTAACCTAAACCGTTTACACTCATATGCTCTAAATCAAATCCCGAACACTCCCATATAGTTTTATATCATTAATTTACAGAACGTTTATGAACCCTAATTTATCCATCAATTAAAGTTACTAATTATAAAAAGATTAAACAAAAACTTAGTTGAAAACATATCTAAACCTTTACTTGATTACACACGAATCACCACCTTGGTTCTTGATAGAAAAATATTTTTTTTCTTGAGGGAATCGGACGAACAAACAAATAGGGAGAGAAAAAAGTGATTTATAAACACTAAAGCTTAATTAATTGTAATCAAATTTTGTTTCCTTTTTTTCTTTTTCCTATAACCGGCCGATTAACACCCCTTTATATATATTTTTATTTTTTTTATTAAATACATATTTACCCCCTTATTTTCTTATTTTTATAAAAACCCTTTATTAATTTTGCAAACCTTTTAAGTAAAATTAGTTTTAAACTTACTATTTATAAATTTCATTTTATAATTTACTTTCTTAAATTAGAAACACTAAAGCTTAATTAATTTAAATACCAGACTTAAATCACTACTAGGAATATATTATAAACTCTTACACTCATATGTCAACTATTCACCAAATTACACGATATCACATAAAATTATGCTATCATTTCCATTGTCATAAAAATGTGAACGAAATGAAATAGCTACCAATATTAAAATTCAATCACTAATAGATGAATGTGCATCACGGATTGATATCAAATACTCATATAAGAACACATAAGCACATAATTATAACACATAATAATACTTTAGTCAACTCTAACAGTTTGACTAACCTACTCAAGTCACGGTGGTCACACCATGATTCACCCATTGACGAATGGAAGGATTATGAACACACTACTTACATTAAAACCAATGCCTCCTCTATTTAAAACACTTACAATGAAGTTTTTCAAATAATTATGGATCATAATGATACTCAAGGGAAAGAAGGATGGTTTGATGAACACAAGCTTATAGAGGATGATAATGATGACACTAGTGATTTAGAAGACTACTTGATTCAAAAAGACACTCCTTATTATGTTAACGAAGATGAAGAAAGATCAAAGGAAAGAAGATGCAAGCTACTTGGAATTCCTTACGTGAAACCACCAACATGCAAAACATAGAAGTTCAAGGTAATTAAATATTCATTCAGGCCACCGAAGGAAAATGTCGCAATCACGGAATATGAATATGACATTTGTGTCCGAAACGAAGAAAATGTTTCTAATCTCTACCAAGATATTTTCCACAAGAAGCACGAAGGATGGTTCATGTGACAACCGTGGCTTGAGCAGGTTGGTCAAACCGTAGTGTTGACCTAAATATCTGTTCTATAAGTATGAGTTATGTGTTATATGTGTTTATACGTGTGTATATGTGTTTGTGTGGGATATGTGAGATTGCATAATCAATCCATTGAGCGTGACCGTCTTATTGGGATTGGATTTGTGTTGGATTTTGTGGAATTCATTTCGTTCACTTTTGGTGACAAGGAAATAATTTTGGTGATTAAAGCGGTTTCGCGTTAATTGTGTAAGTAATTATACGTATACGTATTTACGTGTTAGTAATATTAGAAGGAGATTAGGTTCAAGTAGTTAGAATAAGGAAGAAATGAAATTTTTATTTTTGGAATGTTAGGTTTAATAAAAATAAAAAGTTAATTATTTTTAAAGGTCTAGTAAATTGCGTTTACGCAAAAAAGTATGCTCAAATAAGCTTAGGTTTTTATAAAAACTTAAGGTAAAGCAAATCATTAAGTAATTAATAAATAAATAAATAAAATATTTTTTTTATACATGAATAGTAAAAAACAAATTTTAGAGGAAAAAGAAAGAAAAAAAGGAATTTTAAAAGGAAAAAAATACTAACTAGATATTATCTATATTTAATTGGGGGTCTATCATATACATAATTAAAATCTCTAACTCCTATCCCCCTTTGTGTGACCGAATTAGAAAGGGAGAAAAAAGGAGGAAAGATTAGGGTTTTTGCCTTTGTGAAGAAATCAAGCTTTAATGTATGTTTAATTACTCCTTGTTAGTTATTAATCATTAATTCATGTAATAATTACTATGGTAGATAATTAGGGTTCATTAAGATCAGTAATTAATGATATAGTATTTCATGTTTATAATGATTTGGGTTTATTTAGAAAGCGTATGGGTGTAATGATTAGAACTAATTCGCGTTAGTATTTGATCTATTTTGGGGCAGATTTAGGGCTGACATTGTGGTGTTTTGTTATTTGTTAGCGTTGTGTGTGGGTAGATTTTGTTTTGTTTCATTGGGTTTGTATTTTTATTAATCTTGTTAGTTTTTGTTTCCTTGTGTTGTATTCTTGGTTGTTGTTTTTGTTTTTGTGTTGGTTAATATCTTGTTGTTGTATATTTTTTTGGACTGTATTTTTGTTGGTCTTCTTTTTTGTGTATGTGGTTTTGTGTCTTTTGTGTGCGGCATTTTAGTTGTTAAATGTGGTTTGTTGTGTGGGTGGTTGATGTGTGTTATTTTGTGTCTTCTTTTGTTATTTTTTTTTTTTTTTGTTGTTTTGTCTGTTTGTTTTTGTTTTTGTATGTTTTTTTATGCGCCGATGGTTTGTTTTTGTTGGGTTGTTGTTTTTGGTTCTGGTGGTGTGTAGTTGCTTAGTGTTAGTGGTGTAGGGGGCGGTGGGGGTCGGGTGGGGTTTTATGTAGTGGAGTGGGGTTGGGGTGATATATATATAGTGGGGGATCGGCCGGCCCAAAAAGAAAAGGAAAAAAAGAAAGGAAATCCAAGCCTAATTAAACTAGGACTCTAATTAGGAATTATCTAGGATTATTCTAGAGGCCTATAAATACAAAATAAAATCCCATAACCCTCTCTCATATACTGTTCGACCGATCCAAGAGAAAAAGAAGAAGAGAAAAATTTAGGGTTTTGATTTTGTGAAGGAAACAAGCTTTAAGGTATGTTTAATTAATCTTTGTTAGTTATTAATCATTAAAAACATGTAATAATTATTATGATGGAATTAGGGTTTTTATAAATCTGTAAATTAATGATATTAATCATGTCATAATGATTAGGGTTTAATTGTAATCGTATGGGTATGATCGGTTAGGTTTAATTCGTGTTAAAACTTGATTTAGGTTTGAGCAGAATTTTGGGTCGTGTTGTTCAGATGATATCTCATGATTGATAACGAGATTTTTGATGAATCTTATGTCTAAATTGTATTCCAGAGAGTCTACTTTCCAAAAAGTCCGGCCTCGAACGATTTTGAGTTCGGGAAGTCATTCAAATATTGTTTGCAAGAAAAGTTGTCAAAACAGTAAATACGGGTCAGATTTGGGTCTGATTTCGGGGAGTAAAACCCCTACTTAAAATTCGAATTAGGATTATCCCTTTTACAGAAGTCAAGTTCTATGTGTCTATTAAACTTCCATAAATTTTTAGCCTCTGATTTGTTGTCTAAGTATGGTTTTTAGGGTCATACTTTTTAGTGTGCAATCAGATCCGAATTGGGACTGTTTTGAAGTTTGATTTTCTTAGGAGTACTTGTGCATGTAAATGGCTCTTGGGAATCATAAGGTAGTTAATATACTCATAAATGAACATAGGTGATTTTTGGTATGAATTATGGAGGTCAGTAAGTATAGGTTTTGAGTACGTTAAGTCGCGTCAAAATTCTGCGTTTCGGGTAAATTGTAAGACTTTGAAATAATGTGTAAACGAATTGGTTAATGTCGGGCATGGTGTCGGGGTGACCCATGAGGGTAACTAAACACCTTAGACATCCATCATATGATTGTTACATGTGCATTAAGCTTTTGGCTTAGTAGCGTGTAACACGAGTTATTTTGTTGTATAGATTTGTGCTAGTTGTTTGTGAAGCTTATTGTTGGAATCTTTTGGAAAGCTAAGCAAAGGTGAGTTTCATAGCCCCTTTTTCTCATGTTATTTTGGGGTGAGAATGATGCTTGTCTTGTCTTGTCTGTCTTGTCTTGTTTTGTTTTGCTTGTCTTGTCTTGTCTTGTTGATGTTGTTATGTTGTGAGATTTGGAGCGGGGGTAACGTTCCTACCCAGGGTTATGAGATGTGACTTCGCCTACTTTGTGGGTAAGATCCTTAGAGGTGATCAACTCCTTGTGATATTGTGACTTCGGTACCAAGAGTCTGGAATTGGGATTTGTATTCCTTTCTATGACTATTAGTGGAGCGGCGAGGTACGCCTACCTCATTGTTTTGGTGTGCTTGTGGATAGTGGGCACGTTCCGTCCCTTTGTTATTAATTGTTGTTATAAATTGTTTTGGTAATTGCGTCAGTTTATTGAAAGTTTATTTTGGATATTGTTGTATGTCGTAAACCTATAATTCTAGCTCAAATTTATGTTGACGTTTTAAGCATTATTTTTAGCTGAGCTTAATGGTGCTAAGATAGAGCGAAGTGGCTAGAAGAGACCGTAGGATGCTTGGAGTTTATTTATGCGTTCTGTTTTGAATAATTGCGTTTGCATGAATTGTTTGGATTATGTTTTGCATGTCATTTATTGACGAGACTCTTTCTCATTAATAAAGACACCATTAGGTTTTGGGTATTGTTATGACACTTTGTGTCTTTGCTTTACTTTAGTTTTCATTTTAGTATTCTCTATATAGACACCATGTGTTGTGATGATATCCATTCTTGTTTACGCCTCGCGTTTCCGCCTTGGCGGGGTGTGACAGATTGGTATCAGAGCCTTTGGTTATAGAGAACTGGGTGGTTGAGCCTAGACTATAGCTTAAGTGTCCCTCATATAGTTGCATTTTAGGGCATAAGTGTTTGTGTACGTATATACCGTATGTTCCCGCTACCTAAAAGCTTTGAAATTCTTTCTATTTTGAATTACTACTATATAATATGAAATATATACTTTTTCATTATGGGGATCTAATAGTATATACCCCTTTGTTATTGTTTTAGTCATGTCTTCCCCTACCCCTAGGAGATATCGTTGGGAGATTGTTTACCTCACTGGACCCGCGGAGTTGGGTGACTTTTGAGAGAGAAAAGTCAAACCCAAGCGAGGCCCAACATAAGTTTATTTCGTTTTCTACCTCGATGCGTTGCTATAATCGAGGATTGCTTTTATATTTTGGGTCACGATGTGACTTCTGTTTCGTCTGGTCGATTGGGATTTTATGGTTCGTTAGATGGATTATCATGTTTGAGTTATATTTGGGTTATTATTAAGTGCTATGTGGTAGATGTGTGTTATCATTGAGATGTGTGGTCTTGGAAGTAAGTACACGTGTGAAAAAGGTGCAATTATAATTATGGTCGCGAACATAATTATAAAGGCAACACACACGTGGACTTGTGACTTTGATTGCATTGATCATTGTTGCTTGTATGTATTATGTAAGGATGTAAGTCTGGATAGTTGTATAGATTGTAGTGTAGATGTGATGTGAGATCCTGTTGGGGATGGTTGTGTGGTTAGAGAATTCCTCTCTTAACCGATCGGGCGATTATATTAGGTTGGGTTGCGTAGATGGTAAGGTTCCCTTTCATCTATCGTTTGCGGATACATCGGATACCTGTTGGTATTGTCGTCGCAATTCTTAAGTTGGTTCGTTAGCTCGTTGTTCGTTGAGATATCCAACGCTCGTATTGGTATTCTAGGATGTTATCATAGAACTGGTGTTCTATGTTCTCCGTTTGGCGTTTTGATTATTTTTCTTTGTCTAAAGGTAACGATACTTTTTCGTTTGGTTCTAAGACCGTTGGTATGGATGAGTCCTTATGGTTGTTTGGTTTGTAAGAGTTTTTGTCGTGTTCCTTTTCAAGTAAATTAATATTTTGGTATTGGAATTCTTAAGGTATTTTGGAGTCTATTTTGCTATCATGATGTTTTTTTTGTTATGAATCATAAATTCCATTTGAAAGTAAGTTTGTTGTAGTTGATATCATATTGTTTAGGTGTTAAAAACTTCTTTTAAAAATAAATTATATAAATAAAATGCAACACGTTTTTTTAAAATCATTTTTTGATTCCTTTTATGAAAACCATAATTAAAATAAGTTTATGAAAATTTTATTTAAATTTATTTTTACACTTAAAATT